>JAINUG010000098.1:586080-675546 GCA_029706075.1 Aldrovandia affinis | reverse complement strand
ACAGGCATTTGGCAGACGCTCTTATCCAGAGCGACATACAACAAAGTGCTAACAGGAGTCAAGAACAGTTTAGCTGAAAGCTTCCCTAGCGGGAAGTACAGTTCCTAGGTGCGGGAAGTACAGTTCCTAGGTGCTAGGAGCAACCACATAGTTAAACTAGGACCCTGTAGGTAAATCTGTAGCCACAATTCAAAGGTAGCAATAAAGCACTCAGTGCGGAAAATAATGCCTAAGCCTAATACAATACATAAACAAGTAGACGTGTAATACTAAGCAACTACGTCCCTAAGTTAACACAAACCGGACTACGGGGGGAGATGCACCCTGAAGAGTCTTCAGTCGTCGCTTGAAGGTAGCCAGGGTCTCAGCTGTTCTGACTTCCACAGGAAGGTCATTCCACCATCGTGGAGCCAGAACCGACAGGAGACGTGACCGGGAAGCGCAGGTGCGGAGGGGGGGAGGTGCTAGGCGTCCTGAGGTAGCAGAACGGAGTGGTCTGGCAGGTGTGTAGGGTTTGAAGATCTTGAGGAGGTATGTTGGGGCTGATCCCTTGACTGCCTGGTATGCTAGGGCCAATGTTTAGAATTTGATGCGAGCTATAACAGTGGAGGGTAGTGAGCAGGGGGGTGACATGGGAGTGTCTAGGAAGGTTGTAGACCAGACGGGCTGCAGCGTTCTGGATGAGTTGCAGGGGTCTGATGGTAGATGCGGGAAGGCCAGCCAGGAGCGAGTTGCAGTAGTCCAAGCGGGACAGTACCATTGCTTGGACCAGGAGCTGGGTAGAGTACGTGGTAAGGAAGGGACAGATTCTCCTGATGTTATACAGGAAGAATCTGCACGCCCGGCTTACCGCTGCAATGTTACATTTTACATTTTAAGCATTTAGCAGACGCTCTTATCCAGAGCGACTTACAAGATGTGCATTAATACAAGGTAAGAACAATCATAGTTAGCGCACAAGATCAGTGCAGTAAAACAGCAATAGACATCATTGCAGGCGTCTGCATATCATACCTGTAACACTGGGAAAGAAAAGGTTAGTGGGTTGTTGTTGTTTATTTTTTTAGTACAGTGTAGAACAAGTAAACAGTGGTGACGACAGATTGACTAGATGGACAGTGTTCAGTGGTAGTGGGTCTGAAGAGGTGGGTTTTGAGTCTCTTGCGGAAGATTGGAAGTGATTCCGCAGTCCTGACCGATTGCGGGAGGTCGTTCCACCAACGAGGGACCAGGACAGAGAAGAGGCGAGACCGCGAGGAGCGGCTGCCAGGCACCCGGAGGGATGGGGCAGTCAGTTTGCCAGCGGAGGCGGAGCGGAGGGGTCTGGGCGGGGTGTAGGGAGTGATGAGTGACTGGAGGTATGGGGGAGCAGAACCTCTGGCCGCTTGAAAAGCAAGCACCAGTGACTTGAATCTGATGCGTGCTGCGATGGCGAGCCAATGCAGAGAGGAGAGTAGAGGGGTGACGTGGGTGAACTTCGGCTGGTTGAACACCAGGCGAGCAGCAGCGTTCTGGACTAGTTGCAGTGGCTTGATGGCACAGGCCGGAAGGCCTGCCAGCAAGGAATTGCAGTAGTCCAGACGTGAGATCACCAGGGCCTGGACCAGGAGTTGAGTGGCCTCTTGGGTGAGGAACGGTCGGATCCTCCGGATGTTGTGGAGGGAGAAACGGCAGGTCCGAGTGATCGCTGCAATATGGCTCGAGAAGCACAGCTGGTTGTCCAGGGTTACCCCAAGACTCCTGGCAGACTGGAACGGAGACACTATGGAGCCTTCCACAGTGATTGACGCATCAATAATCGTGGAGCCCTTCGCTGGGAGGAAGAGCAGCTCTGTCTTCCCCAGGTTCAGCTTCAGGTGGTGGGTGGACATCCATGCGGGGATGTCAGCCAGGCATGCAGAGATCCGTGCCAGGACCTGGGTATCAGATGGAGGGAAGGAGAGAAAGAGTTGAGTGTCATCAGCATAACAGTGATAGGAAAAACCATGAGCAGAAATAACAGAGCCAAGTGACTTGGTGTACAGAGAAAATACAACGGGGCCTAGCACCGAGCCCTGCGGGACTCCGGTAGAGAGGGTGTGGGGAAAGGAGAGGGATCCTCTCCAGGCCACCTGGTAGGACCGGTCAGCCAGGTAGGACTCAAACCATGTTAACGCAGATCCAGAGATTCCCATCTCGACGAGAGATGAGAGCAGGATCCGGTGGTCCACGGTGTCGAATGCCGCCGACAGGTCGAGGAGGAGGAGATTACGGAGCTAAGGGATCGGGACTTAGCAACATGAAGAGCCTCAGTGACCGCAAGGAGAGCAGTCTCTGTGGAGTGGCCTGCTCTGAACCCAGATTGGTTGGGATCAAGCAGGTCATTCTGTAAGAGATGAGCAGACAGTTGATTATAGACAGCCCGCTCTAACGTTTTGGAAAGGAATGGGAGGAGAGAGACAGGTCGGTAGTTAGAGATGACAGCAGGATTCAGAGAGGGTTTTTGAGGAGGGGGACAACCTGAGCGCATTTGAGGGAGGAGGGGACAGAGCCAGAGGAAGGAGAGGAGTTAATGACATTGGAGACAAAGGGGAGGATGTCCATAGCAATGGACTGGAAGAGGGGGGAAGGAATGGGATCAAGAGGGCAGGTGGTGGGACGGTGGGAGAGAACAAGTTGAAGGATGTCCGAGTCAGGGAGGGGTGAGAAGGAGGACAGAGGGGTGGGATAGGGATAGGGACAGCCTGTTGTCCATCACCACACCGAGATTCTTCACGCAGGGTGATGATGTCACCAAGGTGTCACCTAGAGAAATTGAGAAATCAAGGTGGGGAGAGTTTAGGGCAGGAATGAAGATTAGTTCTGTTTTACCTGGGTTGAGCTTTAGGTGGTGACTGTCCATCCAGCTCTGAATGTCCCTCAGGCAAGCAGAGATGCGGGTAGAGACCTGAGTGTCTGATGGGGAGAAGGAGAGAAAGAGTTGAGTGTCATCTGCTGTACCGCAGATCCCTGTTGCTGCCAGGGAGGACAGGAGGATGGAGTGCTCCACAGTGTCAAAGGCAGCTGAGAGATCAAGCAGGATCAGGATGGAGGAGAGGGAGGCTGCTCGTGCGGTGTGAAGTGCCTCATTGACTGAGAGGAGAGCGGTTTCTGTCGAGTGGCCAGGTCTGAAGCCGGACTGGTGGGGATCCAGCAGGTTATTTTCTGTGAGGAAAGCAGAGAGTTGGTTAGATACAGCTCTTTCGAGGGTTTAGACAGGAAGGGGAGGAGGGATACTGGGTGAAGTATAATATAAAACTGGTGTTAATATAAAACATTGCACTGCTCATGTTGTACAAATACTGGATTTGAGTTTTGTTTAATTTAGGTCAACCTACCATGCAGCAGCCCTACCTAGCAACAAACCACTGATCTCTATGACTGCCAATATATACTATATATATATATATATAATAAAAATCAGCTACAGTGCTCCATTTTATCCTGCTGAAAATTGCTCCCTAAATTAACTAGAAAAGTGTTTAGAGAAGTGTTCTTTTTCTCATTTTAAGTGACTTGCTGCTTGTTGCTTTTACTGCAGGACTGGATTGCCCTTATTGGCATCACATGCTGAAATGCCATCAATCAACTTTTTAAATATGTGTAGACACTGGAAATACAAGTCAGCTGGGTTTTATATCTATATTAGAACATATATATGGAAGATGGACATGTTGTTTTCAATGTATTATATTCTAAAGATATTATATATTTTTTGTTACATTTGTTACATTTAACATTTTTGGCATTTCGCAGACGCTTTACAAGATGTGAATTTATACATGGTAAGATCAATCATTGTTCGCGCAAGAGATCATTGTTGGTAGCTGCATACCGTGCCTGTAACTCAGGGAGAGAAAAGGTTAATAGACAAGTTGTTAAACAGCTTGGTTCAGACAGCAACCTCTGACTTAAATTCTGAAGCTGAATTCATGCTCCAGGGACTTCTCCTTCAGCCCACGTGCATGTGTTCCATGCCGCAGCACAAAATAATAAAAGACAGCTAACTCACAGAGAGGGAAATCAACTGCCTCTACATCACTGGTGTACTTGAACAGTGAACTGATGTTCACTTCTCAGCTAGTACACCCACTTGATTCTTCCCTTTCAGGATCTGCCTAGAATACTTTTTTTCAGAGGCCTCGTGGATAGATTATCAACTTTCTCTGCTTGCAATGCCAACGCAGTCTGTGCATCTGCGCAGGTCCTGCGCACAGCTGATCCTCGTGAATATATCCGTCACCTCAGGCTGAACTCCTGATTGGCGTGAACTCCATATACGCAACTACGTGGTGTGAAGGCAAATAGAAAGATCGTGCAGTTGGGGCATTGATTGGTTGTGTCTGTGCAGGGATTCAGCCCAGGGGAAGAAGTGTGTTTTTAGCTTGACTTCATCTCTCCAATCAGATTTGTGGATCATGCACTGACAACAAACAAAAGATCTAGCTAGCGCTAGCTAGCTATCTGCCCATGTCTGGTTTTAATTGTATCTTTGAGTATTAACTTTTTTTTTAAAGACCTTCTCCTTATAACGTTAATTAGCTTGATAGCTAACGACATTTAATTTGTTATCGTGCTAGCTGCTGTTATTACGTTGTTATTTGATCGTATATTTTAATAGATAAAAACAGTCTGATCGCCATGTCCGGGCAGTCCTCGGGCTGTGGGTTTCTGATGTCGGTTGTGGTTCATGGGGATTCAGCTCTCAACGAGCAGGAAAAGGAGCTCAACCAACGACTCCGACGTCTTTATCCAGCTGTAAATGAACAAGAAACCCCGCTTCCCCGATCTTGGAGCCCCAAGGACAAGTTCAGTTACATCGGTCTCTCCCAGAACAATCTTCGAGTGCATTATAAAGGTACGATTGGGAAATATGACGTCTGTCCCATCACTATGTTACTTCTAAACACAAACCAAGCGAAAACATCGAGAATGACATTCGTTAGCTAACCAGTTAGCAGCTACAGCACGGTTTAAATAAATCAACAGGAAAGGGAGTGTGACCTCTCTGTTAAGTTAGCTAACTAATCAAGCTATGACATTCACGGCACAATCCCGAACAGAAAATTACCAACTATAACTATTTTTCCATCCTTGCCTAGTTGGCATATCTATATTAGTAAATGGTTTCAGTAGCGAACTAGCTTGCTAACGTTAGCTAACATTACATAGCACCTGGGCCGTTGTTAGCTTGACTAGCTACCGCCTCAAAGTACAAAATGTTCTTGCTAGCCAGAGCTGGCTACTGTTTACTTCAAACCACGTTAGTTAGCCCGCTAGCCAAAAGGTTATGTTGGTTTTCGCGTTTCAAGACGCGTGAACTAACCGCTGGCGCTTCTTAGCTAAGCCAAAAGACGGCTACCGTCATAGTTAGTACTGGCGAGCAAGCAAGCTACTGGCTAAAATAACATACTAGCCACGTTCAAGTGTCCCGTCACCGTAACTCGTTTCTAGCTAAGAAAAATGCACTATATTGCCAGTCCATACCCAATGGAGCCTAGCTAACTAACTAATATGTGTTGTTGCTAGCTAACATTAGCTTGCAGTAGTCACGATTAGTAGTATGGTGGTGGATAAAATCACCAAATCGATTTTAGGATTACGAGTTACATAAACGTACAACAGGCACCGAAAACACATTTTTAACGGATTAGAGACTATAGCTATGAGTTCATTGAGGTAGTAGGGCCATTTGTGTTTGGCTACAATGTCTTAATTCCTTGGTAATTTTAGTTTCCGAGCAAGCTGTTGACGTGATTGTGCCAACATTGGCACATTCGCTAGCTGCAACAATAGAAGCAGATACCCAGCTAGCTAGCAGAAGTTAGTCGACTGTAATGAGAGATCAGCACCCCCAGATTCTGCATTGACACTCGGTCAACAAGAGCTGAGCTTTTTGTTGCTTGGCAGGTCTTTATATATATTTCTATTTCTCTAGCTAATATGATGCTTCAGCGTCTGTTATAAATGAATTCTGGGCATGGCAGGCGTCTTTGTGGAATTAAATTAGCTAGCAAAGGTGTTTTTGAGAGCCCATCTTGTTATTCCAGGATAATTAACATTAAATCACCGGAGAGTATGCTGACTGTAATGATGCGCTCAAAATTACTTGAATAACCCAGGGACGATATAACGCATTATATGGAACAGGTGTAACGGTAGCTTGTATTGTACTAGCTTGAAGTGAGAAATAATCTAACAAAGAACCGCTTCTATTGCCACTGGCACTGCAGTGAGATCAGGGCTGTATCCCGTGCAGCATACAAGTTAGGCCTTAACATAACAGGAAGGAGAATAGTTTGAGTAATCTATATTAGGCTAGTCCTGTGAAAGGCTATAGTGGGGAGAGAGTAGCTACAATATACTAAACGGGTCTTCAATATACTAAGTGTTAATATGCTAGCTAGCTGGTTTATGTCCATGTCCAATAGTGTATTGAAAAGAAAGAAATGACTTTAGATAACTAAAGATTACATTTGTACTCGTTCTTTCACAGTCCAAACGGTCTCTTGCATGTGTCATGCTTCAGCAATTCGAGTTAGACTGGTTTATACGTGGTGCTCATGATTGGTGCTGTTAGGTAGAAAGATAATGTTTTCCATGAGTAGACCAAAGTAGTATAACCATTTTGTTTCCTACGATACGAAGAAAGCAAACATTGTGAGTTCTAAAATATGACCATTGTTTGAAAGATCCCCATGTAAGCAAGTTTGTATACACTTATTTGTAAATTAATTTGTTGGATTCATTTCACAATAAAATGGGTTTAAAACACAGCCCAAACTGAATTAGTGTAGTGTTTGTTGGTGCTTAAGGTCAATGGTAAAATACAGACACTATTTCAGAAGAAAAATACAATGTTCACTTTAAAATATATAATTACTTTCAGTCCAATTAGGTATCTTCTCAGTTTTGCCCCCTCCCCCATTCGTGTGTGTGTGTGTGTGTGTGTGTGTGTGTCTTTTCTTTAATATTCTTGTTCATGGCAAAACCAGTATTTGGGGTGGGGAGCGAGTGGTTGTGGTGTTGGTGTATTATGGAACCTGTGGAATGATGTGTGCTCTATCCTGTCATGACCTCTCAATTTACTCTTTACATAATCAATATATCCCAGAATGCATGGCATAAGTAGCACAAAATGGCCCCTTTTGAATACCCCTTTGTCTGAAACTGGCTGGGGCACTGCTTTTTACATACCGTATGTATTATTGCTTAGTTCCCATACATTATTTTCTTTAATATTCTTGTTCGTGGCAAAACCTTTTTGAATATCTGAAAACCTAATTTGCCTAACAAATACTGAGGGAATGATGCATGTGTGTTTAGTTCTTTCTTATGCTGCTTTCTGGATCACTGGAAGAGTCTATTCAGTCCCTTATTTAAGGTGTAGTGTGAAAGCCAGACAGCAAGGCCCAATCAGTTGGATTGACATGTATTTCTTTGAGTTGTCCTGAGCCAGAAGGAACAAGAATGCAGATTTAATTTCTGACCCTCGCTGCCCTCTGCATGTAATTCAGAGGCCTTAAGCGATACATGCATGTTCTGTGCCTCTTGCTCACGCTGACCTGTGACCGGTGCAAATAATTCTCTTTAAATCGAGCCATGTATGCTAATAACACAGATTGCATACGTTGGGTCACTTATTATTGGGTTTCTCTGGGCTTTCAGAACTCAGAGAAAGAAACCTCCCTTTTAGCTCACAATTCTTCCGGGACAAAGAAAAAGGCCACAGAACTGAGTGGATACTTCACAGACCTAACGGGCCTCCAGGTCTAAGTAACACTGACCTGACAGGCTGTGCTCCAGACCTAAGTAACACATTTTGTCACTGCAGTGCTGTTCTGGACAGGGGATATTTAGGGTCTGTGGAACAAACAACAAAGTACCCTGAATTTTCAAAGCCAGACAGACTGAATCACGGACATGTCTGTGCATGCCTAACTTGAACAGGCATCAGAATGACACTGTTTATGTCATCAGGCCTTTACAGGAAGAGTAACTTAATCTCATAAGTGGTGTAATTTGATATTTTTGTCAGCCATAATGCAGACAGTTTTTAAAAGGTCAGCTAGGGTCACCTTCTGAAACTATTCAGCCTTGGGGAAAGTTTTAGATGGACAGGTTAAATTGCAGGTGTTGTACTGAGGCAAATTATTTGAACAATCTGAGTTGCACCAATTTGCATTGTTGATTGATTTTGAGGAATTAATTGCCTTTGCCTCATATTCCATTTGCTGTGTTGGCTCTAAGTCTCCTCAGCTCAGGTTGTCATGCGCATTACAGAACCTGCCTTTTTCAGTCAGGCAGGTCTTTATAGTGGACCTTTCAGAGGAAAGAATAGTGCTGTTGGTGATGGCTGTTGGCACAATAGGATGTACATTGAAATTTTTCTGCTTCTGTTTCTTTAGCTCAGCAGAGAAAGACAGTACTTTTACAGCTTTGTACATTTATACCAAGAGAATGCAGTTACATTGATTTCTTGACCAGACTGCTGAAGGTCTCCATAATGGCATTCAAATTTGAGATGCTCATTCTTCTGCTGGACATCGCAATACAGTCAAACGGGGAAGTTGCTTTCCACTTAGTTACAGCTTGATATCCTTATTCATTCTAATCAGGCTATCAAATACTAAAAAGAATATGATTTTGACACGGTTAACAAAGATTGTTTGACAAACATTTTTGTTGTACGTAACGGCTCACTGTTAAGAGGTGATCATATATTAAAATTGCCTGATGTTTTCCTAGAGAGTATTGCCCATTACACAGGATCCTAGAGCAATGAAATGAAGTCATGATGAAATTAAGTGGTATCAGAGCTATACAATGAAGCGCTACTCAAATTTTGCTATGCAGGTAAAGGGTGAACACCATGAGTTATGTGATACGAATACAGGGTGCTAAGGAATGCCATTGTGAGGTGACACATCCCCACCCCCTCTTTTTCTCCCAGGTCATGGAAAGACCCCGAAAGATGCAGCCTCTGTACGAGCGACCCACCCCATCCCAGCCGCCTGCGGGGTTTATTACTTTGAAGTCAAAATTGTCAGCAAAGGACGAGACGGGTAAGAGGACCCTCCCATGCGATCTGAAATAATACTGTCACAGTTTTCCTATCATTGTTTTACCGTTTAAAAAATTATACAGTCAGTCAATCAACCAATCAATCACATATCTGGTGTTGAGCCCTTCAAAATAAAATACATACAGAATGCATGACAAAATAAATGTTTGGAAATACAGCAAAATATATAAAATGGACAAGTAGCCTACATGTTGTACTAGGTGTTTAAAAATAAGTAGGTGTTCCTGGCATATTTCCATAACTGATTTGTTGAAATGTATAGGTTCATGGATAGTAAACAACAAAACCGCTGTAGTCAAATATATGATGTTTGATATGAGTTTCACCCCTGTGCTAACTGTCGCCAAGGACTACTCCCGCACTCTTGGTATATTGCCTGGGTTTTTTTCTTCTTTTTCTTCTTTTTCTTCTTTTTCTTTCCCCTTGTTTGACACTTTGTCACAATAACACAACATAGCATGCAGTAGTATTCCAGTTACATGTGGAATTATTGTCCTTTTTTCCTGTATTAGTTGCAACTTTTCTGCTTTGTTGCCACTAGTTTTGTAGAAATAATTAGTTTTTATTATTTTGTGATACTCCATTCACTCGCATCAACAGTGACGTTAATTCATTTTCAGTTGAGTTGATTATTAAGTTATTTAGGTTTTTTAGGACACTTTGCAGTTACCAAGCAAATCATCATTATAATTTCAAAATTAAACCCCATAGCTGCATTTTATGACTTCCATTACTGCAAATCTCCTTTGAGCATAATTAAATCCCTGCAGCACTTCTAACGTCATCATCTGACACTTATGGTTCAGACACTGGAATCCACTTAACCGTTTTGTGATGCAGACATGGCTCAAAGACTCCTTAAGCGCGCAGGTCCTTTTGCACTGATGCTGAAGAAGTTCCACCCCGGCCACACTTGGTGGTGTATAGATAAGCACACATTTCCACTGGGAACTCTTCATCACACGTTTCCACACTCAATCATACTACTCGAGAGCTCATTCCTCGTACTGTAGTGTTATGAGTTGTTCTTCTCTGAAAATCTCAGAATTCTCAATGCTGTTGTTACCGTTTTATGAATGTATAACTAATTTGTGAATAACACTCATTTTATGTTCTCTGTAGAAATAGTTTAGGATTTTGGACCCAGGGAAAATGCTTGCTTAAATACAGTGCCCGTCCCAAAAAAAAGTCACACACTCTAATATTTAGTTGGACCGTCTTTAGCTTTGATTATGGCACGCATTCGCCGTGGCATTATTTTGATAAGCTTCTGCAATGTCACAACATTTATTTCCGTCCAGAGTTGCATTAATTTTTCGCCAAGATCTTGTATTGATGATGGGAGAGTCGGACCGCTGCGCAAAGTCTTCTCCAGCACATCCCAAAGATTCTCAATGGGGTTAAGGTCTGGACTCTGTGGTGGCCAATCCATGTGTGAAAATGATGTTTCATGCTCCCTGAACCACTCTTTCACAATTTGAGCCCGATGAATTGTGGCATTGTCATCTTGGAATATGCCCGTGCCATCAGGGAAGAAAAAATCCATTGATGGAAAAACCTGGTCATTCAGTATATTCAGGTAGTCAGCTGACCTCATTCTTTGGGCACATAATGTTGCTGAACCTAGACCTGACCAACTGCAGCAACCCCAGATCATAACACTGCCCCCACAGACTTGTACGGTAGGCACTAGGCATGATGGGTGCATCACTCTCTTCTTACCCTGATGCGCCCATCACTCTGGAACAGGGTAAATCTGGACTCATCAGACCACATGACCTTCTTCCATTGCTCCAGAGTCCAATCTTTATGCTCCCTAGCAAATTGAAGCCTTTTTTCCGATTACCCTCACTGACAAGTGGTTTTCTTAAGGCTACACAGCTGTTTAGTCCCAATCCCTTGAGTTCCCTTTGCATTGCGCGTGTGGAAATGCTCTTACTTTCACTTAAACATAGCCTTGAGTTCTACTGTAGATTTTTTACGATATGATTTCACCAAACGTTTTAAGTGATCGCCAATCACGATCATTCAAGATTTTTTTCCGACCACATTTCTTCCTCGAAGATGATGGTTCACCACTATCCTTCCAGGTTTTAATAATGCGTTGGACAGTTCTTAACCCAATTTTAGTTGTTTCAGCAATCTCCTTAGTTGTTTTCTTTGCTTGATGCAGGCCAATAATTTGACCCTTCTGAAACAGATTAACATATTTTCCACGACCACAGGATATGTCTTCCGACATGGTTGTGTAATAAATGAGAAGCTACTCACTGCATCAGTTAGGGTTAAATAACTTGTTGCCAGCTAAAACATATTAATCACTGCAGTAATTATCCAATGGAAGGCTCTTACCTATTTGCTTTAAATCCAGATGGTGACTTTTTTTTGGGCCAGGCAGTGTATGTCAAGCAAACAAATATTGTATGGCCCTAACAAGGTTGTTTGTATTTGACAAATTATTGTATGTTTGCAGTGAACTATTTTAGGTGCCATTTTGTGTCCTTTGACTACTGAAGTGTGCCATGGGTTCTGGACTATATCAATCTAAATGACCATTTGACATTATGAAATAATAGTTCTTATAAAAATGTAATGTAACCTAAGTTTATTTCATAGTAAATCTTAATAGTGAAAGCTAATACAGTAGCTGAAAGCATTGCTTTGTTCAGTGAAGTCTACCATTGTCTCGCTGTCTTTACCAGCAGTTAATTTTCTGCTTTGTATGCATGCGGCTGTCCTGTTTATATCTCTCCCTGCCTAGCAAATTTTGTTAATTATTTTCACAAGTCAGATTGTTAGATGAAAGCCATCTCATGAAGCAGATCGTCTTGTGTGCTATTCACATTTTTCATTAATTCAACAATCAGTTGAAATCTCGCTCCTTCTCTTTCAGATATATGGGAATCGGTCTCTCAGCTCAAGGTGTTAACATGAACAGACTCCCAGGTAAATTCAGACAGTCTTCTGAATGCTGTTTGTTTGTGTGCGTGCGTGCATGCGTGTTCATGTTCATGGTCAAATGTGTTTGCGCGTATATGTTTGTCTCTGTGTGCCTGTGTGTGTGTGCGCCTGTATGTCTGTGTGTGTCTGAGCCAGCCAGTGCGTATATGGGTGTTTGTGTGCCTTTATACATACACATGCCCATGTGTGTATGCGTGCACTTGCCTGTGTGCAGTCTCTCTTATTGTGTCTACAGAAACGGCACCATTCTCCCTCAGGACTGATACAATGCTTGAAGGGTGAAAACGGGGATGAGGTCATGTGTTTCATATAATTCCAGTGGGGGGACACTGGAGGGAACAGGGTGGGAGCTCCTCCCACTTTTACGACACACAGGGTGATGGGCAGACCTTCCGTGCAATTGTGCAATTCTCTTATTGTTAAACCCCAGTGCATGTCACAATAAGAGATAATAACCAATGCACTGCAGTCATGAGTCATTGTCAGCTGATGCCTCATCTTTAAACAGCAATTGTACATACAGTAAGACCTCTGTGTATGCTTGGCAAAGTCTTATCCAGGGGTCATGCTCACAACTGTATTTACACATTCTGTAACGCATTTATACTTGTTTGGACCTGTGACTTTCCTCCGCACAGGATTGGAACAGACCCCTGGGTCCATTGCCTTTACCCTTGCGCCACACTTCTGTCCTTTTGTATGTTTGAGCAAATGTATGTTTGTGCAAAGCGCTGTGAGAAATGTGCTGGCTCTAAAATCAATTAGTAATGCCTGGCCAGCCTTGACTATGAAGAAGAATATGAAGTTCTCTTCATTTTATACTTTGACTTCCCAACGGATTTCATCAGGTTGAGGATTTTGCAGCAAGCTTCTTTTAAATAGATTCAATCTGGAGTTGCTTTGGGATTTATGCAATATAATAGTGCCGATTGAGATGCCTGTTATAAAGTTTTCATTCAGATTTTATTAGTTCTGCCATGCAACTCAGTTTGGCATTCATTTTATTTTCACAAATGAATAGTCTCTACTGAATACTATGCACACAAAGTAATTCACAGCAGTGTGTTTTGGTAAATTCATGGATGTAAGTGTGAATAGCTTAATAACTAACTGGACTGAGTAGGCCAGTGGAATTGGTTAGAGAAAGATTGATGACATCCAGCATTTTGTTTGTCACCCCTGGATGACGACATACAGCTTTAATTCAGTTTTCCAGATCTGGCATAAGCATAAATAAACACAATAATGTCCATCTGGCGTGTAGCCTTGCTCATTTCCTAACAAATATAATGTGGTCCCAAAAGGTTCAATTCTAAAGATGTTCTGTGGCCAGCAGCACTTGCATAGTTGAAATGCAAACTTTGGTTTGCATTAGAACACATTTGGGTAGGGTGCGCAAATGTTTCATGACCTTCAACAGTATATGAGGCTTAATTGTGCTTTTGTCATTATTCTTCTTCAGGTTGGGACAAACATTCGTACGGCTACCATGGCGACGATGGTCACTCCTTTTGCTCGTCGGGCACCGGACAGCCCTATGGCCCAACGTTTACCACAGGCGACGTCATTGGCTGCTGTGTCAACTTGATCAACAACACCTGCTTCTATACAAAGAATGGCCATAGTCTAGGTAACATCTACACGCCCTATACCACAACGAGAGCTAATGCAACCCCTGCTTCTGCACATACAACACCTAACCTGCCAAAACAACAACCATCGTTATACAAATTCATAACACCTGTTGCTATGCAAATTAACACAAGTTTGCTTTAAACTTCCCTTAAGGAATATGCACATCATGCAACCATTCTTGCAAATTGGTACATTGTATGCAGAAAAATTAATGTATTAATATAACAGTCTTTTCTGTTTGGAAGAGCTCCGCTGATATTGCATCAAAATCCTGTCAAATTGCTTTTCACACAGCCGTTGTAAATTGTTACGAGCAGGTTTTGATTTAATTCGTGCATCGCTGGAGACTTCCAATTTTATTCTGAAGTAGATGCTAGAAGGCCTTCATTTTGATTCTCATCTCTGAAATATTATTCCCCCGATGATTGCATGTTTTCAAAGTACAGTGTGTCTTTAAATAGACTGAATTGGATGTATCCAGAGATGGGTCCAAGGACAGTTTCTTTTAATCAAAGTGGTGTGTAATCTTTTCATATGAAGCAATTGACTACTTGTCTGAATAGACAGAGACAGGAAAAGGGTCTATGGAAAACTTTTTGACATTTGTTTCCACTTTGTGTTCTAGGTATTGCTTTTACAGATTTGCCGGTAAGTTCGAAGTCATCTTTTTTTTGGTTTGTTTATTAATAGGGGTATAACAAAAATAATAGTTGCCTGTTTTTTGGGGGGGGGTTTTAAACATTGTATCAGATGCAGTACATTAACTCTTTATAACCAAAGGCTAATTTCCCCAATAATTGGATTCTAAAAGGCTTTGAGCCTTTATGCAGCAAATACTATACTGTTTAGCACTCGCCACTGTCTGTTACTCACCATGACAAACTATGTGATGTTCTGTTAATTTGGCCACTGCTCATTATCACTTCAAATAGACCAAGAGTGAGAAAAGGATGTGTCTTGTACATAGACTAAATGCACAGGTATTGCATTTGATTTTAGAGACTGGCAAGGAAAAAACCTATACCTCATCCCGTTTTCAGACAGTTCTGTTTTTTTTTTTTTTATCCTCATTCCACACACACACCCATCTCACCCCTAAATGTACTGACATTATTTTATCAATCTTCTAAAATGAGTACTTGTCTCCTTGAAATAGCATTTCACCATTTCACATATCATATAATGCTACTGCTACTACCTATATAGCTGTACAGTTGTATCATTTATCCAAACAGTCATACAAGCTGTATTGCATACATTATGTAACTTTACTTGTATTTTCTTTTCCAAATTAAATAAGTAATATACGATCAAGACTTTCAGGCACCCTGAGGACATGGTCTGCGATTGATTCAAATTGGTCAGTGATTAAGTGCAATGTTCGCTGGCTGGCAGAGCCCTGCCAGAATAGGAAAGGAAGGGTCAGGGCAGAGGAACCTCCCCACGCTCAGTGTCCCCACAAGTCTCAAACCTCTTCCCAGCCCAACCTCTACCCCACGGTGGGGCTGCAAACGCCTGGGGAGGTGGTGGACGCCAACTTTGGCCAGCACCCATTCGTCTTCGACATCGAGGACTACATGCGGGAATGGCGGACGAAGATCCAGGCCCAGATCGACAGGTTCCCTCTCGGGGAGCGTGAGGGCGAGTGGCAGTCCATGATCCAGAGGTGAATGCACCACTCAGCGCTGGGTTCAATGGCTGATGGGTACTTGGAGGAGGAGGAGCCTAGTGGTTTGGCCTCTGATTGGTTCTCTCTGTGACATTAACACCGTGACCTCTTTATAGTCAAAAATAAAAAATGTTCCATCGGTATACTGTACCAATATCCTGCATGTAGTCTTTTTCCAAATGCTTGCACAGTTGCAGTACAACCATGACTGAGCATCGTTGGGTTGTTCTTTGAAGGAAATTTTAAACTTTGCAAAAGTAAGTTTGTGTTCACCTAACAAAGACGTGCTGCTCTATACATTTAAATGATACACTTTAGTAAAGGTGCACCAATTCCATCTAGATCATATATACTTAAGTATGCTACAAACATATTTTGACAGATCACTGACAGAGTTTAAACATGTTTTATTTGTTTTCTAGCACGATTGTCACAGATTCACTGAAATGTATATATTCAGGCTTACCATTATCTACATGTATATTAATGTTAATATTTCACTCATCTCATTGGAGCTTGAAATAGATTTGTAAATCCTCAAAGTGTTTCAAGAGGAAACGAAGCAATAGTGTTTACCTGGATGTACGAAGCAGACATTGGGTAGATTGCCACAGATCAAATGACGGATAGATGCCTTACACAGGCAACCAAGCACTTTCCCTGGGTTTATAAACTCCCACACAAACAAACAAACCCTTGAACTGTCAGCTGATACACCGTCGCTGGAAGTTGTCTGCAATCTGTCTTTTTTCTTCTTTTTTTTTCCTTTTTTTGGGTCTTCCCTGTCCATCCCTGCAGAATGGTGGCGTCGTACCTGGTGCATCACGGCTACTGCGCCACGGCCGAAGCCTTCGCCAAATCCACGGACCAGGCTGTGCACGAGGAGCTCGCCTCCATCAAAAACAGACAAAGTGAGCCGGGGTTACCGGGCAGGGCCCTTGCGCCTACCTCTCTGTCGACTTTGTCTGCTCTAGGTTACAGCAAGGCGTAATGGGGTCAAACTCAGGTCCTTAAGGTGTGTAGGCTGATTTATGTCCAAAATAATTACTCTTGATTATGCTGTCCAGCTAATTTAGTTGTTTACGTGCACAATGATGCATTTCCAAACACCAGAAGTGAAATATTTTGAGCATCCATGACTTCCTGACAATATTGTGCTGTAGTACTGTGAAATCTCCTTCTGTGGGGGCTTTCGGGTAGCACGTCCTGCTAAGGCACTCATTCTCTGTGTAGAGCCCTCCCCTTGGTGTAAATCTCGACTGTGCCAATGCTGATTGGCTGGCAGCACTGCTGGGTGATGCGTAATTGGCTGTCGCGTTGCCCAGGGTTTTGGTTTCAAGCAGCTCCTCCGGTCGATCACGAGTCTGCAGTCTGCCTGTGTGAGCCATTTTAATGTACTTTTGTAAGTCACTGTGGTTAATAGCATCTGTCAACTGACAATGTTGTGTTTGTACATTGTAATGAAGTGTAGCATTCCGACACGATGACCGGGCAGGTTAGCTGGTTGACTGCAGAGTCGGAAGAAGTGGCGGCTAGTAGTACGTGTTTCGAAAGACACGTGCTAATCTGCACACTCCTGAATTGACAGTGGTAGCGATGGGATGGGCCTGTAAATACGAATGGGCATTCTAACTTGGGAGAAAAAGTCAAACCGGGATTTTGTACACCTACAAATTGGTCCTGCCGTAATGTATCACGCTTGCAAAAAGAAGAACAGAATGGGTAAATCATTGGTCTAAGGCACAATGAAAAATCTAAGCCCAAACTTTCTGTTTTAGAACTGCTTTCAACAGTACTATTAATTAAATCATTTTCTAAAGATTTTGTTTCAGATTTTCTCCCATTTTTCTCCCAATTTAGTAGCCAATTACACGCTCTATATTTAATGTCAATCCCCCCCTCGTATTGTGAGTTCGCTGCCGTAGCCCTGCGACCAGCAGTGACAAAAGCGAGGTATCGTCTCCGCCGAGCCGGCACTCACCAAGCCGTCGACTGTAACTTCGGTACTCCAGAGCCACTCCTATACGCAGCAAACTCCTGTTGGCTTCCCTCCCCCCTCCCTGGGGCAGACAGCCAATTGTCCCCCCCCTAGTGGCACTCCCGGCCAGAGCCAACTCTGGCGCGGCCGGTGGAATTGAACCCCGGGCGCAGTGGCCAGCGTTGAACGTTGTAACCACTAGACCACCCGGGAGGCCCCTTGATTCAATCATTAAAAACATTTTTTTTTTTAAATGCTAATTATGAAAAAGATTGTTTATGCCCCACGGTCTGCTATCGAATCCAGACCATGCCAGTGCTGGCTTTGGCCAGCAGACCCGCAGGGCGACACATAATTGCACAGGGAGGGAAGGATTCAGTCGTCCAGGCATATTTTGGGCAATTGGGCACCCACAGTCTGCCGGCATAAAGCTGCACACTAATTGTCGTCTTCTGACTCATGTCCATGCAAGCTTAACTTGTAGACTGCAGTGCGAAAAGAAGCGGCAGCTGGCATTACAGGTTTTTGGACAGCACGTGCTTGTCTGTGCTCTCCTGAATTGACAGCGGAGGTTGCAGAAAGCATGCTTAGAATACGATTGGGCATTCCAAATTTGGAGATAAAGGGGGGGAAAAGCATTTATAAAAAAAAATAATAATAATAATAATTCATGGAAGGAAGTATTCAAGTATAAAAGAAAGTACATTATTGGATCACCTAAGGTGCTAGCGAGACATTGGCTAAACAAGGTACAAGGTACTCGCCTCACAAAGGAAAATGTTTTCTCAATGTCCTTTGTAGTTGGGCAGCTACCGTTTGTTAACCTGTTACCATAGACACGCATGATAGTCTTTCTAAATGTTAAAAAATGAAAAAAGATTAACAAAATGGGTCTAATCACATTTTAAATGGCGGTTTACAGCTGATAATGAGAAGTTTAAATCTGGCTTTGTTTAATATCAAGTAATTAAAATCCGGGATTGTAGCAGAAATCTGCTTATGCACTCTCCCTGCAGGACCTTAGTTTTTCCCCCACTGCTGTGTGGTTTCAGTACCTTGAGCATTATGCCACCTGTAGCTTTGTTTCACATTCAGAACACGTGTGGCTTGAAACCAAAGGGACATGACATCAAGAACAGGTACAACGTGTATGATATCTGAGCAGTCTTTGCATACAGGGTGTCGGAAAAGTGTTTTTGCGAATACGACTGTTAAAATACTCTACCCTGACATGAAAAGGCCATTGCTGTAGTAGATTAATATTAATTTATTATTGATTGTATTCTTATTTATTTGTATTTAATAGATGCCTCCACCCGGGTAGCCTCCCATTGTAGAGTTGATTCAAATAAATGTATACATTCATAAATACCATCTGTTAAAAAATAAACAATGTACACTACCGGTCAAAAGTTTTAGAACACCTCCATTTGTCCAGTTTTTATTGAAATTTACGCAGTTTAATGTTTCAATGTACTGTAATGAAATGAAAGCATAGAACAAATATCATGGAATCTTTTCTTTAACAAAATTTTGTCTACATTTTTGACTCATCAAAGTAGCCACCTTTTACAGCCGAACACACTCGTGTCATTCTTTCTACAATGGAAATCAAATATTGTTCGGAAAGTTCTTCCCAGCACTGTTGCAGAAGTTGCTTTCACCCTTCTGTCCAGTTCATTCCAAACCATCTCGATGGGGTTTAAGTCTGGAGACTGCGCTGGCCATTCCATGATTTGAAGCCTACCGTCTTGTTTTTTCTTCTAAGGTAGTTCTGACATGGCCTGGAGGTATGTTTTGATTATCTTGCTGTAGGATGGACCCCTGACCAACTAGGCATAGACCAGAGGGTATTGCATGGCGCTGCAAAATGCTGTGCCAGTCATTCTGTGCAAGTCGCCGACTCTGGATCCAGCAAAAGAGCCCCAGACCATCACGCTTCCTCCTCCATGTTTGACAGTTGGTGTCACACTGAGGAACCATCTTTTCGCCTACTCAACGGTGTACAAAAACCCTGCGTGATGAACCGAAGATTTCAAATTTTGATTCATCGGTCCATAAGACTTTCTTCCAGTCTTCAGTAGTCCACTGGCGGTGCTTCAAGGCCCAGGCAAGCCTCTTTTTCTTATTTTGCCATCTTAGCAATGGCTTTACTACTGCCACTTGACCTGTCAAACCTGCAGCTCGAAGTCTTCTCTTCACAGTTGAAACTGAGACTTCCTTACTTCGACCAGTATTAAGCTGTGCTTGAAGCTGTTGTCCTGTGAGCTGCCTATCATGCAAGCTGTTGACTCTCAGAAACTTGTCTTCTGATTTTGTTGTGGCTTTGGGTCTGCCAGACCTCTTCCTGTCAGAGTTTCCTCCAGTCTCCAAGTGCCTTTTGATGGTGTAGGAAACTACTCACTGACACCTTGGCCTTCTTTGCAATTTCTCTAAAGGAAAGACCTACAATTTTAAGGGTTATAATGGTCTGTCTGTCTTCCTTTGTTAATTGCCTTTTTCTCGCCATTATGATAGCAATATACTACTTCCTGCAGTGCAATGTTGTCCAAATAATGCTTCAGAGGGTGTAGTAAACTGGGTGCAGAAACACAGTCTGTTCCAACACTGCTTTTATACAGACAGAGGGTTTGTAAGCAATCAACAAAAGTTTGGACACCTGTAGGAATTGTTTGCATCAACTTTCAAGGCTTAATTTACTTCCATTGCTGCAGAACAGTTGTAAGTTGTTAACTCATTACTTGTTCCCTGAAAAGGCCCTTTTTTTTATAACTCTGAAATTTACATTATTTTTCAGTTTTTGGTAACCTAAACTTTTTTTGTTAACCTCAGTTTACCAGTAACCAGTTTACTGCTTACCTTTGTACCATTTCAGGCTATTCGCTGGATTTGAACTGCTTAAATGGGGGTGATCTAAAACGTTTGACCGGTAGTGTATATTATAGTTATATGCATGCATCACATGTGCTCGTATGGAATAAGGAGTATGATCACCAATATCTGTGATGAAAAATCTATCAGTTTATAACACAATGTATCACATATATGTAACTGCCAAAGCAAATGAAACACCAACATAAAGTGTCTTAATAGGACATTGGGCCACCCCACAAGCCACCAGAACAGCTTCAATGCACCTTGGCATAGATTGTACAAGTGTCTGGAACTTTATTGGAGGGATGTAACACCATATATAGTTGTTATAAGCTGTGCTTTCTTTTCCCCCTTTCAGAAATCCAGAAGCTGGTGTTGTCGGGGAGAATGGGAGAGGCCATAGAGACGACGCAGCAGCTTTACCCCAGCCTACTAGAAAGAAACCCTGACCTTTTATTCATGTTAAAGTAAGCTAGCAGATGATCGGACACATTAACGACACTGCCAGCGCAATGACCGTCTGGCTAGTTTGCTTCAGTTCTCTACTTCCGACAGGGATCTGCACATTTAATGAATATATTGCAAATGAGCATGCATGCAGGCATACCAGTATGGTTGCCTCTAATATAAAACATTGCTAAAGACACGTATTCAGTTCTCGGTACAAATTCTCACTTGGATTGATTTAATCTCTTTTTCATGTCATTTTTCATGATTTATCTTCTCCAATAGTCAGTATTATCATGTTGAATGTCTCCTTTCATTTCTCTGTTGGTAATGGGGTTTCCTCACTCAGCGAGGCTGTTAAGCTTTAGGAAGACTGCTCTCTATGTTCCTTCCTACTCTGGCTAAAGAGTTCCTCTTGCGGTTTAAATTGTTCCGGTGACAGAGTTTTCAGGTCAATAAAGGATTATCATTACGTTATTTATATCATTACATTATCGAGGCATAGCTTACATACAGTTGCAAGAAAAAGTATGTGAACCCTTTGGAATTATTTGGATTTCTGCATAAATTGGTCATAAAATGTGATCTGATCTTCATCTAAGTCACAACAATAGACAAACACAGTCTGCTTAAACTAATACCACATAAACAATTATATGTTTTCATGTTTTTATTGAACACAACATGTAAACATTCACAGTGCAGGGTGGAAAAAGTATGTGAACCCCTAGGCCAGGGGTCGGCAACCTGCGGCTCCGGAGCCGCATGCGGCTCTTTCAGCCTTATGTTGCGGCTCCGCGTGGTTTGGGAAAATAAATAAAAAGTATCCAATTGAATCGGGCGCAAAATTGCCCCCCCGTCGACAGAAAATCCGAGGGGCGCAAGAATTATTTTCGCGTTGCACCCCGGTCCGCGAAATAAATGAACTGGTCGCACCTTTTTTTTTTCGCGTAGCACCCCCGTCGACAGAAAATGCGGCTCCCAGTGTTTTCTTTTCCGTGGAAATCGGGTCCAAATGGCTCTTTGAGTGTTACGGGTTGCCGACCCCTGCCCTAGGCTAATGACTTCTCCAAGAGCTAATTGGAGTCAGGAGTCAGCCAACCTGGAGCCCAATCAATGAGACGAGATTGGAGGTGTTGGTTAAAGCTGCCCTGCCCTATAAAAAACACACACCAGTTTTGATTTTGTTATTCTCAAGAAGCATTGCCTGATGTGAACCATGCCTCGCACAAAAGAGCTCTCAGAAGACCTACGATTAAGAATTGTTGACTTGCATAAAGCTGGAAAGGGTTACAAAAGTATCTCTAAAAGCCTTGATATGTTCATCAGTCCACGGTAAGACAAGTTGTCTATAAATGTAGAGAGTTCAGCACTGTTGCTACTCTCCCTAGGAGTGGCCGTCCTGTAAAGATGACTGCAAGAGCACAGCGCAGAATGCTCAATGAGGTGAAGAAGAATCCTAGACTGTCAGCTAAAGACTTCCAGAAATCTCTGGCACATGCTAACATCTCTGTTGACGAATCTACGATACGTAAAACACTAAACAAGAATGGAGTTCATGGGAGGACACCACGGAGGAAGCCACTGCTGTCCAAAAAAAACATTGCTGCACGTTTGAAGTTTGCAAAAGAGCACCTGGATGTTCCACAGCACTACTGGCAAAATATTCTGTGGACAGATGAAACCAAAGTTGAGTTGTTTGGAAGGAACACACAACACTATGTGTGGAGGAAAAAAGGCACAGCACACCAACATCAAAACCTCATCCCAACTGTGAAGTATGGTGGAGGGGGCATCATGGTTTGGGGCTGCTTTGCTGCCTCAGGGCCTGGACAGATTGCTATCATCGACGGAAAAATGAATTCCCAAGTTTATCAAGACATTTTGCAGGAGAACTTAAGGCCATCTGTCCACCAATTGAAGCTCAACAGAAGATGGGTGATGCAACAGGACAACGACCCAAAGCACAGAAGTAAATCAACAACAGAATGGCTTCAACAGAAGAAAATACGCCTTCTGGAGTGGCCCAGTCAGAGTCCTGACCTCAACCTGATTGAGATGCTGTGGCATGACCTCAAGAGAACGATTCACACCAGACATCCCAAGAATATTGCTGAACTGAAACAGTTTTGTAAAGAGGAATGGTCCAAAATTCCTCCTGACCGTTGTGCAGGTCTGATCTGCAACTACAGGAAACGTTTGGTTGAGGTTATTGCTGCCAAAGGAGGGTCAACCAGTTATTAAATACAAGGGTTCACATACTTTTTCCACCCTGCACTGTGAATGTTTACATGTTGTGTTCAATAAAAACATGAAAACATACACTACCGTTCAAAAGTTTGGGGTCACCTTCCATCTGGACTATGGCTAATCGGACACTCCTTCATTCTTCAGCAAGATAACGACCCGAAACACACCTTGAAGTTGTGCAAGAACTATCTGGTGATGGAGGAATGTGAACAACAACTCAAACTAAAGACCTGGCCTGCCCAGTGTCCAGACCTCAATCCCATAGAACTTGTATGGGACAAACTGGAAAGGAAGAGTCAAAGCAAAGCAACCCCCAGTTTCTCTGGGAATTGCTGCAGGATAGCTGGGAAAACATGTCGGGTGATTTCCTGCTAAAACGTATTAACCGAATGGCCACTGTTTGTGAGGCTATTCTCACGCCAAAGGGTGACTATTTTGAGGAATCCAAGATTCAATTTTCAATATCATTTTCTTGAACATTTCTTTGATGTTCATTTTGTTCATTGTTACATGTGTTTTTTGTCATTTTAAAGTATTTACAGAAATGTATACGGTGTAAAGCATTGTCAATTATGAGATAAAAATAGTTTCCAGCAGGTGACCCCAAACTTTTGAACGGTAGTGTATAATTGTTTATGTGGTATTAGTTTAAGCAGACTGTGTTTGTCTATTGTTGTGACTTAGATGAAGATCAGATCACATTTTATGACCAATTTATGCAGAAATCCAGGTAATTCCAAAGGGTTCACATACTTTTTCTTGCAACTGTATTTGCATATTTTCTATCTATAGCACTGAATATTTGCTGAAGTGTTTCAGGTTAATCCCCTGCTCGAGGGTGCAACAGCAGTGCCTCTCGGGGGAATTGAATCTGAAACTTACTGGTTGCAAAGCCAGCTCATTAACCACTATGCCACACTGCCGCCCCAGCTTTCAGTGTTAAGCATAGAGAGACTGGCACCTTGGGGTGGCAGGCACTACTAATCCATTACTGAGGGGGTGAGTACAGGCTGAGTGTGGTGTGCTAAGCCCTCCCCCTACCCCAACAGGGTGCGGCAGTTCATCGAGATGGTGAACGGCACGGACAGCGAGGTGCGATGCCTGGGGGGGCGGAGCCCCAAGTCCCAGGACAGTTACCCCGGCAGCCCGCGGCTCTTCAGCAGCCCCGCCCTCAGCCCCAGCGCCAGCATACACAACCTGGCTTCCCCCGCCAAGCCCAGCGGCTCTCAATCCTACCTGACAGGTAGGCCCGCCACGCTGGACTACTGGGGTCACGACTGAGTCTCAGCTAGGTCATGCCATGGCCATTGCTTGTTCATGGCTGGTTCATGGCTAGGTCGTGCTCTGGTCATGCCTTGGTCGTGCCTAGGTCACGGCTAGGTCTTCCCTGGGTCGTGGCTAAGACTTGCCTCGGTTACACCTGGGTCATAGCTCGGTCATGGTGAGGTCATGCCCGAGTCTTGGCTGGGTCATGTGACTAGTCACAGACACAATACTCATGTTGTTGTTTTTTGCACACAACATGCACTCTCCTCTGATTGGCCCTGATGTCCCATGCAAAGCCAGTCGGTGGGTGCATGGAGGATCTTTTAACAGTCTGCTTGCCACCTTTTTTGGTCACTTGGGTGACACGCTGTTTCCTGCTCTCTGTAGGTTTCGACAGCAGTTGCAGTAACGGTGTGGCATCAAGCAAGCCCCAACCCTCCCCGAACTGTCACAAGCTGTCTCCCCCCAGCCTCTCCAATGCAGAGCTCAACACCATCAACAGCGCCAGGAGCCAACAGGCAAACAGCTGTACCAGGTAAACCTGTTCAGCCCGTTCAACACAGTGTACCGGCACAGACCTGAACACAGCACATAGGACTGAGCACACCTTGCATTGAGCATTGAGCACACTGAATATGGTGCGCTGAACATCAGTATTTAACACACAGCATTGTAGACACCTGACACAGAGCACAGAGAATGCTCTGTTTTTAAAACCAGGCCGTGATCACATCAGGCACAAAGGGCTGTTCATAGAAGGCCAGGGGTGGCAATAGAAGAGGGCATGGTCCAGCTCATTTTCCCACTCCTATTGTAAATCATTAATAGACTCAGAGCAAGGGTAAGTAAGAGCCTCCGTTAAAATCGTGGCAGTGTTCAGACCATTAAAGTGATTGAGGCGCCCAGGCCTCTTGGACCAGGTTTCCTGCCCTTTCATTACTCCGTCTGTGGCAAAGAGGTTACTGTCCCAGCAGCCCCACAGCACGACTCATTCAGCTGGCCGGGTTGTCTGCATCTCCTCGCACACCAGCGCCCCCTGGTCAATGGGGTGCTCATGGTCTGCCTGTATAAAGCTGCACGTGAATGGTCTTCCTCTGACTCAATAAACTGTAAACAGGTTTGAAAAGAAAAACAGGTTTGAAAAGAAACAGCAGCTGACCTCATGTTTTGGAGGAGAGCATGTGCTTGTCGGCACTCTCCTGAATCGACATTGGGGGTTATAGTGAGCGCGGCTGGAAAAAACTGTTGGGCATTCCAAATTGGGAAAAAAGGAGGGAAAAGCATTAATAAAAAAATGTATATCTAAAAAGAGGTGACTGTATTTCCTTGGTTGTTCTCCAGCAATGATGTGGACATGGAGGTGGATCACTGTAGCAACGGGGTGTCAGAGTCCTCATCCAACGGCTTCCTGAATGGCAGCTCCAAACACGATGCGGAGCTGGAGGAGTGCGATGCGGACATGGGTAAGACCTGGCTCAACCCAGTGCTGACTTTGAGCTCCGGGGAGGTTCGCATCGTAAAAATGGACAAACATAAGAGTCCTCAAACTCCAGACTGAGCCTAATTAAGAAGATGGCAGATTGCTGAGTGTCAACTGAATGCCTTTCTTGCCGGGCATGTGAGAAGAGCCTATTTCTGACTGGTAGCCCATGTGATGCCAGTCTGTTATTCCTCTGCTGTCAATGGGCGGAGCTTGTTTTGCATAGACACCCCTCCCCTGTATAGTGTGGGTGGCGCTTGCCTCTGTCGTAGGTGCTTATGTGGGTGGACCTGGGCCATGACTGACATGTCCCCCCCCCACCACACACACATACACACACACTTTCCCACGTTGTGTGTGACCAGAGGTGGAGTCCAGCCAGCCAAGGCGGCAGCTGTGCGGGGGTAGCCAGGCCGCCATCGAGCGCATGATCCACTTTGGCCGCGAGCTGCAGAGTATGAGCGAGCACCTGCGCCGGGAGTGCGGCAAGAACTCCGCCAACAAGAAGATGCTGAAGGTACCCATTTCCCCACAAAATCCCACAAAATGTAGCCTCCTCAGAGTTTTCAGAAAAACTGACGCCTGCCGACTGGCTGTCAGTGATGCCATTTGGCTGTTGAACAGCTTTGTGGCCTTTTCTTTGAGATGAGACCGAGAGGCAGATATTCCTATAGGAGCTTTATTTATTTGTAGTATTATTATTGTTATTATTAAGTTAAACACATTGGGTTGAGTGTTTAAATATTTGGATAGTTTTTTTCTGGAAGCTCAAAGTATTTAAAGTAGTAGGAAATTATTTCTTCTGCAGCAAAACGCTTTTCATCGTGTGAAAGCTAGCAGCTTTGTCTCTGCATTATTATTTAAAAGATCTTCTGTATTACCAGTGATCGGCCAGTAGATGTCAGCCAGATGTCAGGAAACCTGCTTTTGAAGCAAATTAGCTGGGAGGATTCCTTGAAAAAACATTCATTTGTGCGTGTTATGCACACAGAGAAAAAAGTGTTGCAGATGTGCAAGATATTTTATTGAACAGTACCATTATCTAACCACTTAATATTAAATACAAAATTCTGAAACAAGTTGATCGTTTCACAATGTAAAAAAGGAAATTGGTATCCTAATACAAAAAAACGAATGACCAACTACTGTTTAATGACATCACTATAAACTATGATTATGCTAGTACTGTGAACTTATATAAAGTTTGTTTGGTGCTGAGTCTGTCAGTGTTTGTTATCTTAGAGGAAAAATGCAGTCAAAGCACGACCACTTCCATTAAATGAAGAATACAAACCATTCTTCCTCTCCACACAGGACGCGTTTAGTTTATTGGCCTACTCGGACCCCTGGAGCAGCCCAGTCGGCTACCAGCTGGACTCCATACAGAGAGAACCAGTCTGCTCCACCCTCAACAGTGCAATATTGGGTATGGCTTTGTCGTGCACACATTTTCAATACAAGAGGAAATATCACCTGAGAAAAAATGTTTATTAGTGTACTTGTCAGTAGCTGTGACAAGCTGCTGATTGAAGGACTCCCAAGTAGCTTAGTTGGTAAAGGTGCTCACCACAAGTGTAGACGGGACACACACACACACACACACACAGACACACACACACACACACACACACACACACACACACACACACACACCTGTCCTCAATGGTCTGTGGTTAGGCTATGTCATTAGCAGTGTGTCCTCAGTGGTGTGACACCACTGGCTCTGTACTGCCTAGGGTAGGGTGGGTTTAAATTGGCCAAAGTTCTTTGGGTTGCTACACTACATTAGCTCCGCCTAACCATATGCCGGGCACTCCCAGGCTACCCATGGCCATCAGTGCGAGATGCCGCCCTCCTCTGATCTATGTGAGCTCATGTCGTAATGTGCGATCCGTCATAGTCGCGGGCAAGCAGGTGAGTTGATCGGAGGAGCACTGGCACTTGAGGTGCAGTGCTCCTTGCGTGGGTGTGGGCTGCAGTGGTTACTTCAGAGAATGACTGCACTGATGTTTGTTCTTAATTTAAGCTTTGTTTTTTTTTGGTCAAATAATATTTTTCTTATGTAATGGAAATGTAATGGAGCAGTCCTTCAACTGGATAGAGTTTGATGGATTACATTTAAAGGACACCTAAAGCTTTTATCTGGGAAAACAGCATTTCACCATATGTAAATCTAAATATAATGAGCCTGAATTAAGTTTCTGCATAGTTGAGCAAGAATTTGAAAATGAGTACAAGGGAAAGTGTAGTTGGACACACAAAGCACCATACAAGTCTTTACAAAGGGGATGGGTAACTGTTTGCCATGTCCAACCAAAACCTTTTCTAGGGGATGTTATTTGCCATAGAGCTAGCTTAGGAGCCTTAAGCAGGGCATTGATGTTGTTTTTGTTTATTTGTTTATTACTTCATAACGGAATATCGATAGGCTGTACGTTGGATGCATCACAGACACGTAAGTGCAACTACTGAAATGTAGTACACAGTATTGTAAGGCTTTTGTTTTGATTGGTTGCTATAAAGTTCCTTGTAGGTACTACACCTGTGTACATTCCTTATTATTGTCTTGCCGTAGAAGTAAAATGTAGACCTTTTGGTTGCAATCGGGCACAGCAGTTTACAAATTAGAAATGAAGGAGAGGTTTTTTACAACTTGCCATTTAGTGCTCAAAATTCTATATTGGAGCATCAAAAAAAGGAAACGCAAAACTAGACTATCCCATGGACTCAAATGGACAATTAGGCATAGTATGATATTGTAAGATTGGGGTTGATTGTAGTTTGGACATTCTGTCCTTGACAATGTATCCAATAAAAGTTGCCGCAAATGGAGTAGCAGGGTAATGACCATATTGATTCAGATTCAGATTCAGATTCAGATTCCTTTATTTGTTACATCTGTGATACTAGGTACACCAGAGTAAAAATCTTGGTCCTGGCCCCTCAACTTCGCAGCATCAGAAATACACACAGAAAAACCACACATTGTAACAAAATAGTAATACCCGTAAGTAATGACAGTGCAAATGAGCATACATGAATAAATATATAAAATATAGGTAACAATGTAATATATGTAACAATGTAATATGGTAACAGTACAAAATAGCAGGATAGTGCAGCAGATCAAGTAGCAGCAGTGGTACTAGGGGCACGAGGCACAGTACAGGAGTAGTATTGCGCTACTTTATAGCTACAGTCAATCAATCACTCAGTCTTTATTTTTGTATAGCGCCATTTACAAACAGGTTGTCACACAGCGCTTCACAATTGACATTTTCCAAAGGGAATAAAAAAACTGAAAACCATTACAGCCAATGTCGGAAACTGGAAAATTATTCCCTGGCCCCTTAAAAGGCGAGCAAGATAGGAGCTAGGAGCTAGTTGGCTCAATAAAATCACTTGCACATCACACATCTATGAAATGTCTCCCCTGCTAGAGTGGTTTTGATATTTTCAACATCTGCCGCCTTGCTAAGACCTCTGTTTGCAACACTGGCCTCGGTGGGTGGAGCTTTATTACTGAAGAGATGGGTCATGCTGGTGCCATTTTGAAATTCCATGATCATTGATCACTTTAAATTTAATGCAGCCTTTCATTTTTATTTCCTCTTCCACAGCCGCACTGAAACCTTGAATAGGGAAATCAATTTTGGGGCATTGAGCATGAATTGTGAGATTCTGTCCAAGGGTAGCACTACTGAACTAGTCAATCCAAGCACATCATTGGCAACAATTGTTGACTCATCTTTCTAGTCTATTTGAGCTCATGGGATTACCTGCCACGAGACTTCTACCTGCCTTTTGCAACTAGGCAGGTAAGCCATGTCAAAAGGTTCATTATAGCAGGGTACACAGTATTTTTGTTTTGTTTAAATGGTTCATTAATATAACCAATCCATTACCATATAACACTTGTTTTTAGTTTTTATTTATTAGAGAATTGTCTATTCTATTGCATCAGAATAAAATGTGTGCTGAGGTGGGGAAGGAAACTGTTATTTACTGTTTACTTGTATTTTTTTATATTATGAATATTAGTTATTTCCTGAATCTGGCACCCTAGTCAGGCTAACTTAACCCAGTTTATGAAGTATTATCCATTTATACAGCGGAATATTTACTAAAGCAATTCAGGTGAAGGCGATGTACCTTGTTCAAGGGTGTGACTCTCATGCACAATCTGAGACTGTTGAAAGGTTGAAACATCTGGTTGCCTGGCAATTCTTTACAGTTGTTTTAGTAGCACAGCAAAGTTCTTAGCACTGCTTTAAATTGTTGTCTTATGTCCTGTCTGTGCCCCTTCCTCCCTCCCTCCCCTCCCACAGAGACTCACAACCTGCCCAAGCAGCCCCCCCTGGCCCAGGCTGTCGGTCAGGTCTCCCAGTGCCTGTCAATCATGGCTCGCTCGGGCAGTGGCTCCTGCGCTTTCGCTGCCCTTGACGATTACCTGCACTAGCTATGCAAGCCGGCCCGCTCCACACACACACACCATCCCCTCCCCCAGGCCCGCCCAGACATTCTCATCGCACGTGGAGACGGATTATCAAACCGGAGGCAATTAACCTTGTATTTGGGGTTTAGGTTTTTATTTTATTTTTTTGTATTTATTTTTTTTTAGTTAGAGGGGGCAGGCTCTGATTTGTCACTCAGCTCCTGTTTCCTAGTTTACAAGGCATGGTGCAAATCATTATCATTACTGTTATTATTATTGTTTTTGCATAATTAGCATATACAACCATATTTGTTCTGTTTTGAAAACCAGCGCGGTGGACACAACCAATTTAAACAAAGAAAACAAAGGCCCCACTACTACACATCCTTGTAGGTCGCATGGCGTTTGACGGAACGTTATTTTATAGGACCACTCGCATATACGATCAAGTGCAGAATATGCGTCAGCCTGTGTACATATATATGAATATATATTTAAAACTTAATGGAATTATATTAACACAAGTTCAAAAAAATATTTAGCTACCAAAAGTAAGAAACCCCCAAAAAAAAAAAAAAAAAAAAAACTTTTATTATAGAAAGATGCATCTTTTGTGGTGGGTATTTGTACGGATGCTTAGTGTAATGTACACCATGGTCGCTTCCAAATCGTTGATTTTATTGGCGAATCCCCTTTTTCCTCAAGGTTTGCCACGCCCTCCCCGAGAGCACAAACGGCAGCAGCAGGTTTGGCGTGATGTGGCTTTGACCTTTTCGTTTTATTTTATCCTTTTTTTTTTTTTTTTCTTTACCCTAATATTGTCAAAGCTTGTCCTTGAACCATGAACAACTCAGGAGCCCAGTGCCCTTCCTCATTTCCACGGCAAACGTTCCACCGACCTGGTGGACACTTCCCTCTCTCCCTGTCAGTGTTGGTTCCTTTTCCTTCTGACCTACTTGGAACCTGTTACCGTTCCTTTGTGCACCTTGCCATCGTAAAGAAAAACGAAGGAATATAAACAAAACAGTATTGTCAACAACACTGTTTGGAAATCACATTTAGCATAAAAAAACAAACGCATAGGAAGACAGTGTGAACTGTATGCACTACATCTTCATACGCGCTGCAATGAGTACTTGATTCTGCCCTGAGGAAAAACGGACACCAAGTGTATCATCCCCATTAACCACCAATTAAAAGTTTACTTCCATTGTTATTCAAGTGTGAATCTGTAAGTCTGTGCAATGTATCTTTAACATTTGAGGTTGTCATTGTGCCAGTGAAAGTCACTTGGATTTGCTGTGGAGTTCTGTTAAGCTAGCACGCCATTGGGGGACACCCACGCACAAGGTCAGAACGGCAAACCATTTTACAATATATAGCAACCCTTTGTTTTTCTGTATCAAATGTCAAACTAATTGTCCTTTTGAAGACCAACACAAAGCATGGTTTGTCATTTATACAATTATATGAAGATCATTGAAGGCGATTTCAGTAGACCGGAGAGCTGGTTCTTCATATATGCCAGCCTGGAGGGGAAAGTCATTTTAGGCAGAACCATTGCATCTACAGGATGGTGAACATGTGTGGCTGGGTTGCCATAGCTGTGTAGCTTCATTTCAGAATTACATTTCTCGCAATGCTACAGATCAAGATGAATATAAAAGTGGTCTCTAATGCCGCTTTCCCATAGCACAAAATTATATAGGAAATACTCATTCCAAGAACCATTTGGAACTTTTATACATTTATTGGTTGCTTTCCCATCACACAGAACTGCGGTGGAAAGGGGCTCTAAGGCTTTGCAGGACTAGATGGTTCACGGGCTTGAATTATAAAATGGTGTTCCCACTGATATTTTCCATGACATATGATTTGAGGGTTTTTTGTGCAACTAGTTAATGGATAGCGCACATGTCGTTATTGTCCACAAAAAGAACACAATTATACCATGAATTCAACCACAAATTAATTTTCACAACTTATTTTGAATCACCAAGTAGAAGGAAATCAGTACAAGTTTGATAATGTACAATTTATTCATGATACAGAAGCGTTGTAGCTTCCAGTAATGTAATAACCCTGTTATAGTAAAAAACATGGTTTAACATTTGTTTAAGAACAAATGTATACCTCAACAAAAAAAAAAACAAGGTGTTAAATTAAGGGCTCCATATTATTGTCCGTTTTGCAACATTGGCAATGTCTTCAGGGGCAACGTCGAGTCAGGGTGGATTTGTAGCCCCACATTCTAGCCTGAGCAAAGGAGGAGCAAATCTAGGTGGAGCTATCCCAAGTTACTCAGTTCAGTCCAGCCCCCTGCTTGCTCTTCCACCTCTTCTTGAACTTCTCTGCCACCGCCTTCTTCTCTGCACCTGGAGGAATGGACAATGCACACGCTTTTTTGATTAATCAGTGGAAAGAGCCAGTGACCACAGAAGGAATGCAGGAATGTTATTTCTGTACCGTCTCACCGAGACGACCATGACACTACGAGCATCCTGTTCAGCCGCAACATGGCGGGACTCACCCCACTGCTTGTCCACAAACTGCACGGCGGCACTTTTGTTCGGGCCCCTCTTGTTTTGAAGGGAAAGGAGCTGATTGACTGAGTGAAAAAACAAACAAATGAGACAATCAAATGGGAGAAATGCAGGTCCTGCACCCTCGAGCTGTACTACATAATTGCAGTAGTTTAGCAGACGCTTTTATCCCAAGCAACTTACAAAATGAAATATCTTCAAGCCTGCTCCTGCTTAGAGCACCATTTTTGGCCAACCACTTCACCCATTTAAGGTTACAAGCTCAAATGTACACATGTATGGATTTACAGGCCTTCCTGTAAGGTGGGGTGATGGCCGACTCCTCGGTCTTGCATCAGTAAGTCCAGTAAATGGTTCTAGAGTGTGTAACGATGGTAGGTAGGTCTGCTGCCGAGGAGTTTAGAACCGAGGCCCTGTGGGGCAGCTCTGGCTCCACACAACAAGAGACACGATTAGCCCGCTGAGCTAAAGACCCAAGTCCCCAGCTCTGGGAACTAATCATACTCTTCCTGCTTTTCCCCCCCCCAAGGGGTGACGTCACATTCTGTAGTGAACGCTCACGTGCTTAACTCACGTCTCAAGAGCTCCGCTACACGTGTGCCTGTGGGAGCTCTGGTTCTTACCGGTGGTTCTGTTAGTCCGCTGGCCATACAGACGAGACTGGATAAAATCGAGAGCGTTCTGCTGCTGCTTGCTCGCCAGAGATTGGTCCTGCACCCTCATAACACTGTAGTTCCCCTTCAAGCTGCAAGGGGGGAAATGGATACCAGTCAAATGACCGTAGAGTTCAGAAAACCACTGTGCTCAAAATAAGTTATCTTAATTATCCGCAACATGCTCGGCAGACACCAATGACACAAGGGTCAGACACCAGGACCCCAAGCTGGAGCTGCTCGTGCTGTTCTGGCTGATCTCCAGAGAAAGCGATCGCTTTACCTCCGTCTCTTCAGCCTCCTCTTCTTCTTCTCCCCCCCCTTCTCTTCATCTGCCTCTTCTGAGTTTGATCCCTTGCCCTCCATCCCCGAAGAGCTCGCTTCCTCTGCTTTTTCAACTAGAAGACAAGGAGACCCACAACGGCTCAATTTACGCATTATCTTTGACTATACTGTTAATTGTATACTGGTCTTCATTTAATAGCCCAGTGCAGTTGTGCTGCTACAAGTCCTGTGCGAATTAAGTAATGTGTTGGAGGTACGCTTCAGCTTATAACAGACCAAAAGCAGTTATGACATTTTTGTTAACATCTGTCCCTTACATTTAAGACTGCTCTCAAGCTTATTTAGTAGTTCAATTAATTATTATTGACATTAAGCCGATAGAACTAGCGATCTTGGTTTAAAAGCAACATGCATTACTTACTGGTTTAAATGGCACAAATTAAGTTTAAGAAATCACTTTATTTGTGATAATAGCCCAAACGTCCAATTCCTCATTCCTTTTCATTGGGGACTAAAGTCATATTTAGAGGTCAATCAAACCACTAATTAAGATGTAAATTGAAATTACCTGGAATATATATGCCTAGTAAGCCTCAAAGACTAGGGTTGACCACAAATCCAAACCAAATGCAGCCCTTTACTGGTGTCTCCAGCAGGGTCACCAGCCAGTTGCAGATGGCACACATTGTATTGCGGAACTTGAAACCTTGTCCATACCCGATAATTGCAAACTGTGTGGAAATGACATACCTTGAACTTTGGATGCCTTGGGCTTTCTGAAAGGAAGAGAAAAGGCAGGAAAACATATTTTAGACAACTTGTGAATCAAACTGAATAATTTTCCACTAGCATGAGGTGGCGGAAGTGAAATTATGAGCACGTACCTTGGGACAGTAGAATCGATTTCCTCCAGGATATCATTGGGGAGAAGCTTTCTTTTCTGGTAGGGGTACAGAATAATGACAGAAGATTAATTTGCTGTTCAGATGCATTACCTAGGGCAGATGGATATGTACATATGACTCAAATCATATAACGTTCTTTATTGCGGGCTCCCACAACAACGCTTCGTAACTCAGTTAACTTACCCACCATTACCCATTAATGCACACCAAGGCCGAAACGACCATATATATTGGGGGGGACACATCCCCCCCCAATATTCAGATATGCTCAAAATGTCCCCCCCAATATATAGCCTAGCTGATATAAAAAATATAAATAAATTGATTTGGTCCCCCCCAATGTTGACTCCATGGTTACGGCCTTGATGCACACCACACTATGGCCTTGCACTCAATTAAGTTATGTAACTCCCTAGACTGCCAACTGAGGCTAATAAATTGATTATTCGTGCTCGACACTTACAGGGGGTAGACAAATGTAAACACCAAATGAAAAAGGACTCGTATTTTGAATCAACCAAATTGCAATTAAAAAGGAGTCTACACGTTTCACATTAATTTCAGTTTTTGAAAGAGGTCAAATAGTTGGTGCCCTAATTTCAGGTGCATCAGTCACAGAAATGGCAAAATGATTTAATATGTCAAGGTGGGCAGTGTCAAAAATCACGACACCATATGTCAAACAAGGAAAAACTCCATCAGGAGAAACAGTGATAGCAAGTTAAAGCTCATTGACAGGAAGAGACAGACACTTAACAGGATAGCTGCTAAAAACTACAAAACAACCACCTCAAAAATGACCACAGAACTGAATACTCACCTCCGTTACCTAGTCTGTAAAACTGTACGTCATGAGCTTCATAAAGCTGATATTTCTGGTAGGGCTGCCATTAAGAAACCGCTTGTAACCAAGGCCAATGCACAACAACAACCTGGTGTAATGAGCACAAAACAAAACTGGACTTCTGAGAAATTAAATAAAGTAATATGGTCTGATGAGTCATTTACCCTTTTTACGACATCTGGACAGGTTTATGTTTGGAGAAAGCCAAAGCAAATCGTCAACCCACATTGCTTTTTCCGCAACTGTTCCCATTACTCTTACTTTTAGGCGACCAGGTCCACCCTATGGTGTACATTTTTTTCCCTAAAGATATTCCCATATTCCAAGATGAGAACACTCCCATACACACTGCTAAATGGATACGAGAGTGGTTTCATGAACACCAAGAAGAAATCAAACACCTTCCATGACCTCCACGATCCCCAGGCCGAAACATCATCAAACTTTTATGGGAAGTTCTGGAATGTAAAGTGTGGACTACATTTACACTGCCTCCATCTCCAAAAGAACCAGACTTTCTTTCTTGAATAATGTGCCAATATCCCACCAGAAACGGTTAAAAACTTGTATAACAGCATTACAAGTAGGGCTGACGCTGTTCTGAAGGCAAAGGGCGGCCCTACTATATTAATATATTCATACATACCCCCTGTATATATAAGTGTATAATGCGGTGTTGTGTGGGGGGTGGGGGAAGTAGTTATTTAACTGGGTGTTTACACACAGATACTTAAATAAATGGCCAAATTAAAACAGGAGCTGGTTTTTAACTTTTCCACAGGCACCGACAGATTGAATTGAAAATATCGCATTAGCTCGCTAGAAAACAAGCCAATTTACGAGGAAATTGCGGTTAAGCAATATAGTTAAGCATAGGTATGTTAAGCGCGCAATGGAAGTTTAAACGTAGTCTGATGATTCATGAATCATTAAAGCAAGCGAATTCTGCTTTCACGAAAGATCGCAAACGATCTGATGTTAAAGCACATCGTACCTTTTGCTCTTGGAACAGTTCCTGCCTTTTTCTCCGTTTTTCCTTCAGTAATTCCTTTTCTCTGAAAACAAAATTTTCGGTTATTAATAATAGCCACTATAATGGCTAGCTAACTGACTACAAATGTACCGTACTCGCTAGCTAGCTCGCTCGCTACAAATACGTTACAGCAGGGGTGTCAAACTCATTCCATCGAGTGTGTGCAGGTTTCTGTTGTAACCAATGCATTACACCAGGTGATTTCAATTAGGTTCCCTCCTTAGTTGAAGAAGTTAGCTAATTAGTGAAATCACCTGCTGTAGTGCATTGGTTGCAACAAAAACCTGCATACACTCGGCCTTCGATGGAATGAGTTTGACACCTGTGCGTTACAGCAAAGGCAGCACCTTTTCGCGATCTCGATGGCCTCTGTCATGCTCCGTAAAGCGACCGCTTTCGAATCTTCGAATGTCACCTCTTCTGGCGCTTCATCGTCGTCGTCTTCGCTGGAGCCGACCCCTAAATGTAGATTTTCTGTCATTTTCGTATTTTTCTGCTTACCCGTTGGGACCCCTGATTTCACATGCTGTTTTTTCGCCATTTTTAAATCTGACTACCACAGCGTGAACTTTCACCCCACTAAACTACTTCAAATGTTATTGTGAAAGCCAATATAGGGATGGCACCCTCTAGTGACAGGGATGTTGATGTTTTTCGACAAGAGCTCATTCGTAGCATAATATTGTAAAGCCACTTAACATGAGTCACAAGAATATATCACATCACAATATTTTAAAAAAACGTTTTGTTTCATGCATTATGCATAAAACAAACGAATGCATATATCACAAACTTATGCATAATAAACTAAGCAACAAAGAATCTAGTGAACATCTGACAAGTTAAAGATGGTTGGAACATTTTCACAGGCGGCTGTAATCTCCTGGATTAATTATTGGCACTGTAAAGTGAAAACATCCTGCGACTGAGGCCTTCCTGGTGTCCACCCTTTCAATCCTGTTGTCCGTGGCTGGTTTAGAGGCTCAGTTGTTTTAGAATAAAATAAATTTGGTAATATATGTCAGTTTGACAAAAACAGCATTCGAAAAATTCTGACTGCCATTTGAGGCAAATTCAGTCAGTAAGGCATGCTGTTTCTTTCCTTTGACACAGCTCCTGGAACAGCTTTGGTAGCTAAGTACTGTAGTTACATTTTACATTACATTACATTTTAAGCATTTAGCAGACGCTCTTATCCAGAGCGATTTACACGATGTGAATTAATACATGGTAGGAACAATCATAGTTAGCACACGAGATCAGTGCAGGAATACAGCAGTAGACATCATTGCAGGCATCTGTGTACCACACCTGTAACACCCGGAAGGAAAAGGCTAGTGAATTTTTTTTTTGGAGGGGGGAGTATAGTGTTGAACAAGTAAACAGTTGGTGAAGACAATTTAGCTAGATGGACAGAGTTCAGTGGTAGTGGAGTCTGAAGAGGTGGGTTTTGAGTCTCTTGCGGAAGATCGCAAGTGTTTCCGCGGTCCTGACCGATTGCGGAAGGTCGTTCCACCAGCGAGGGATCAGGACAGAGAAGAGGCGAGACCGCGAGGAGCGGCTGCCAGGCGCCCGGAGGGAAGGGACAGTCAGTTTACCAGAGGAGGCGGAGCGGAGGGGTCTGGGAGGTGTGTAGATTTGAAGTTGCTTAGCTGGCTCTAACTTGCTAGCTCATTTGCTAGATAGCAATTTCACTTACTGGCTATGCAACTAGATATATAGCTTGCTAATGAATTAGCCAGCTACCTACACTGCAAGAGCAAGCTACTTAGCAAGCAACCTTCTTCTGAACGAAAAGCTAGTGAGTGAAATCCCTGCAATTTTCAAGAGAATGTTTTCTCTGAAAAGGTCAAATGTTTGAAACTGCAGAATGAACCCTCACTCCTAGTGCTAAAGCCATCTCCTGAATCAGGAATAAGTTGGAATTCAATCAATTGACAGAGTTGCTGAGAAAATTTAATAATGACCCAGCCAAGCATGAAGCACACAAAACACAAAAGTAGATTAGCAAATATATTTTAATATTTATATTAATTTTAGCACAACAACAAGAGTTTCTCCTCTGTGGAGTTATTTAATTCATGGGAAAAGCCACGCCTTTTTAATTGTTCTTTAAATATATGATGTATTGTTATAGATATTATTCCTTTTGTTTGTCATTGCAATATATATATATATATATATATCTGCAGAAAAACAAACAGCTTAAAGTCTCCATGGCAAACAGCACGGACATAATTGATAAACAGTTTCTAGTCACATTTTTTTCTAACAGTCACAGCATTAAAAGAGTTGAGATATTCACAACCGTCTCTGGATAACGACTCTCATCTCACTCATGATTTCTGTTTCCCTATCTGATTTGGGATTTTTGATGAAATGAGCATGAAGATAAAGGATTGCATTGATACAGCACCTTTCATCATCTCATGATCAAAAATGCTTTACAGTGAAGGGGGAAAATTAACCACAACCAATGTGTAGCACCCACCTGGGTGATGCACGTCAACCATTTTGTGTCAGAATGCTCTCCAGACATCAGCTGAGGTGGACAGGGAGGGAACTATTTAGCCAATTAAACTGGGTGATGATTAGGTGGCAGGCTGAAACAGCCAGGGTTATTTGTCAGGACAGCAGGGAACCCCCTACTCTTTGTGATAAGTGCCATGGGGTCTCCCCTGCAGCCGTTCAGATCACCTTCAGGTTTTTCACTGATTTACACGCTTGTGGGTGTACACATTAAAACTCACCAATAGTAAACCAGTGGTAAACCTAACCTTAAAACCTGCAACGGAGGACTGAGGTTAACAGGACACCCAGCTGACAGGAAATTTCTCCTGCCGGCATTTACATTGGCCAATCACAAACCAATCTGTCCTCTCTACTTATAGGCCCACCCATCACCTTCAAAACCCTTCAACCAAATCACCTGTCCTTTGTCCAAAACCCCACCTACCAGGGACTACCTCAGGAAGCCAAAGGAATGTGTGTCCTGTCCTGAGTACCAGTAGAACTGTACACTGGGTCTTCAAACTGTTTCACTCTGAACTCTACGTTTGCCTTTTGCGTTAAGTTTAGGCATTACACCAGTCTCTCAACACTGCCATAACTTCACTGTACCAATGTGATAACACTATCACAACATTACAGCAATGTTGCTAGAGCATGTAATGTAAGGGATCTCTCAGGGACCACACAAAAGTTAGGCTGATGTCACTGCAACCCAAACAGTGCTGGCCTCTCAAGAACCAAACAGCAATCTGAAACAGTCCAAATACTGCTGAGTCTGTACTCCCCCTCTTGCTTTCATCACCTGTACCTGCATAGCTTCTGTAACCGTTTCAACACTTACAGTACTCTCAAACAACACCTCAATTACCGCTGGGCCAAGCATTTTCAATGTGATGATGTCACAGAAGTTGAACATTGGGAATGACCTCTTCACCCCACAAACGAGTCGATTACATAACATGCAAGCTCTCAATTGCCACCACGGAAACTCAATTTGCGATGTGGGAGGCCTGCCTTGCTCTTGCCTCATTTTTATCCATCCCACCAAAAAATGAAACCAAAAAAATACCCCATAGTTAAAAAAGTGAACCAACAGTTGACAATGGAGTAGAGCTGTGGTTAATCTCAGTCCAGTCAGCCTCAACCAGAGTGATAATGAAAGAGTTAATTCAGCCTCAGTCAGAGTGATCGTAACAGACTCCAACCAGCCTCAACCAGACTAATAATGACAGAGTCCAATCAGTCATTATAACTCTTGACTGAGCTGGACTGACAACAACAGCAGCTGGCTGCAACTTTTCAATGATAAGGATTATGTGGAAATGATCAAGCCAATCCCAATGACAAAACAAACCCAAACATTTCAATTACACCAAAACACAGACTGGAGGAATTAGCCTGAAACTGAAACACTTAAAATGAACAAGAAATAAAAATTAAGACCTTTAAATGGGGTTTTTTGGTCTCCACAAAATGATCCCAGTTAGCAAACATATTTGATCCTCTGTGTACATAAAACCATATTTGCATTTAATAAATAACCACAATAAAACACAAGAAAGTAAAATCACAATATGTAAAGTTCACAGTATAAACAAAAAGAAACAACAAAACAGAGAAAATGATATATATACACCATTACATTTTTGAGAAACAAAATAGTGCACGGTTAAATGGAGCAAAAAACGTCTAGTTCGTTTCATTTTCACTAAAACAGGAGTGTGACGTAATGTAGTGCTGTTTTGATAATGTAGTGACTGTTGTTTGGATTTTCTTGCAAACATGAAAGCTGACATGTTAGTGCTCATTATTGATCAAAATGCTAAAATCTGCCAATGACTTCAAGTATAAGATGACAGAGATGCTGAGAAGATAGGTGCACACGTCACTTGTACCCTAGGGCTTATGGGGCTATACTGTGAAATAAAGTATAAATCCATGGCCAGAGTTGGGTTGGACATAACAGCCATTTATCACCCACCATATCACATGGCCGCTGGGGTGCTCTTGGGATATCCAACCAAGTGCCTTCCCTGAGTTTAACTTTCTGATGCTTCGATTTTAACCTTCAATTTTTTTTAAGGATCCATTTTGTATACTCCTGTATGTGAACAGGTGACTAGTACTGAAGTTTTTTATTCTGAAAGAATGAGAGAACAGCCTCAGCTGTATAAGAAACAGTCTTCCTCTGAGTGGTGTCATCTCTCAGAATGATGTAATCACCCACTGAGTGATGTCATGTGTAAGTGGACTGTCAGAAAACAGAGCTTGGAAAAATGAGGAGTCATGGCTGTGGGTGGAGCCACACAGAGTAAGCAATGTTTTAACTGGGACCGTGTCAATGTGGCAGTTTGTAGCATGGGGTAAATGTGGGAATGTGTACTATATGTGTGTGTGTATGTGTGTGCACGTAAGTGTATCTGTGTGTGTGTGTGCAAAAGGTGACTAGCACAAACTATTCCATAATCGGGCATAGAACTTCCACCACGACACCACAGACATTACAATTCACATCTCTAGGTTCTTTCAAGAAATAGGAGGACAAAGATGACAGCAGGACCTCCACAGTGAGCAAAGCTGAGGACAGACTTAGGGAATTTATCATTCTGGGGCATTAGTGTCATCACTGCTGGTTCTAGCACCCTCTGCTGTTAGATTCACTATAGCAGAGAGCAGAGTCAAGCTTCCCTCATTGCCCCAATAGTCCAAATGCATGCTGGGAGTGCAGCCCTGACAGCTCACCCCCTGAAAGTCATAACAGGTCATAGCATTATGCCCCACACACCCAGCGTTTGCACCTGAGTGCACCCTGTATACAGGCATACACATACAGATAGTAAATGTGCCACAGCTGACCGATTTAAACAGTGACCGTGTATTCTATTAACGGTCTCTACACTAGTGTATGGCGTCTGGGATCGGACACAGCAGTTTACCTGTACGACTGCTCCCCCCATGACCCCTTACCTCCCTAAGAGAGTATTATACTCTTTTTACCCTTTATTAAACCACTCAGTTTTCTTCCCACCAAATGCACCTGACCAAATCAAACACATCTCACACCTTGCCATTTCCCCTCTCACACCTTTCCACCCCCCACCACACATCTCACACCTTTCCCTCCAATCTCACACCTTTCCACTTGGAGCCCAGGCCACTGTGGCCTGCTGTGTGGCAGCAGTTAAATATATTTAACTCAGATATACACACAAACTTACTGTTATAAGTCAATGGGATGTTTCTCTTAGCTGATTTGATTTATCATATACAGCAGTGGTCCCCAACCTTTTTTGCACCACGGACCGGTTTCATGCAAGACCATTTTCCGCGGACCGGGGGGGGTACACGCGAAAAAGAGCTAAAACTGAGACAAGTGCGGAAAAGAGGCACACAGACGGAAGTGGTCATTTCTCAAAATAAAACACCCTGCAGTCTGCGATAGTCAATAAAATGGAGATAAAATTAAAACATTTTTATTATTTCTGTGCGGCCCGGTACCAAATGCCTCACGGACCGGTACCGGGCCGCGGCCCAGTGGTTGGGGACCACTGATATACAGTATAGGCCACATTTAGATGTCTAATGCCTAATTGGAGATTGACAGCTTGGTGGAGTGCCAACATTTATGCAAGTGCTGTATGTTTATGACTTAGCTCCCTAATTTTCCCATTCTCATGAGACACTCGTCACTGTGTAAGCAGCAAAACCAGATCAAAGCAGAGTAAATGTCATGTAGACAACATTTTTTGAACCATTATTTGACCCTTGTGGTTGAAAAATGCAGTGAAAGTGCTGTCTGCAAAAAGAAAGGGAGTTGTTCTCTCTACTGAGAAAAAAATATTAATGATTTATTTTGGAGAAAGGTATGATAAGAGAGAAGATACCTCACTTCAGGATAAGGAAAGGTACAGTGCATGTATGACAGTTTTATGTCAATCATGCAGATGACATAAAAAAACAGGAGCAAATAGTTTCCATGTGTGTTAAAAGCATAAGGTGTTGCAAGGGGCAAAAGACAAAAATAAATGTTCATATACTGTAACCGACCAAAATACTTTTGGTCATAAATGAGCCTTTATTAAGTGGTTTGTTGAATAAATAAATTTGCGCATATTCCCATTTTGAAATTGTGTCGGCTCTTATGTTTTTTTTAAATATCACCGGTTCATTTGATTCATTTCTTGTATCCTCTAGTCCTGATGAGATCTGGGAGCATCCTGTATCTAGGGATTCAAATCACATACATTCCCTATGGATTATTTCAAAATATTATTGAACGGTGGAGCCATGATGTTGACATATTTCCACATTTTCAGGGCTGTATTAAATACAGCCTTTCGGACATTAGATGCCCAATTAAACAAAGAGAAAACAAAAAACATGAAATAGAATAATACTAATAATTCCACAGTGTGGCAGGCTGGTGCCAGCAGGATAAGGAAAAGGATAAGCAGTGTTTACACCAGACACTCCTTTACTACTAGTCTGCATCGCAAACCAAATTCTAGTAACTTTATCGGTGCCACTAAAAGTCAGTCACACTAAATATCCTAAAAATCTACTTAATCTGGCTCGAAAAACAGGGCATACAAATCCTGTCAGCCTAGTTCTGTGTCTGATCAGTAAGGTCAAGGATGCGCTGCAACAATTACACAATTAGTTTTATCATCTTGCCTGATGGAACATTAGCATAGCAATGCAGGTCACTACATCCTGCCCTCAGAGATGGGAGGAGTTATGCATAGCTGGCTGTGATTGGCTGGTGGGTTTGTCAGTGTGGAGTGTAAGTGAAAGGTAAGGAGGGATGTGACACAGGGGTGGCGGGGGGAGCTGAGGAGAAAAGAGGCTGAGGAATGGGGAGCAGTGCAAAGGTCAAAAACTTTGAACTCAAGCTTTCTTTGGGGGAGGAGCCAATTTAATGATGTCATCTTCTGAGGGCTGACGGATGATATCTGAGGAGAGAAACCAAGAGAAAATTAGAGAAGACTACCCACTCCACAGGGCACACACTGCTGTGAGTGAGTGAGAGAGATCTAGAAAGAGGTCAGGGGGGAGATGGTGAAAGATAGGGAGAGAAAGGAAGAAAGAATAACCTTTGTACTTCTTAGCCGAGGGGATGCGGGTGAGTTTGGTGTCGATCTCATCGTCCTCTGAGATTTTCAACACGGTGGTGCGGTATTGGATGAGCCGGGTCAGGAGGTCGGGCCGGCGCGAGATCTCAAAGATGTGCTCGATGTAGGACAGGTTATCTGTGGGAGCATCAGATTACACACACAATTACATTCCTCTACTCTCGACATCACTTCCTTTCCCTTCTCTCCCTCTTTCCCTCTCACTCCTTCTCTCTCTGTCCTTCTATCCTCCCGTCCTTCCCTCACCCTGTGCCAGTTTATGGTTCTTTTCCAGGTAGCTGAACCAGTCCTTGGAGCAGACGATGCCGGTGCTCTGGTCCTCAGGAATGTCCTCTTTACAGGCAGTCTTCAGCTGTTCCAGGTCCTCCACAGTGATAATCTCACACAGATCACTGACCAGAGAGCTGTACTCTGCCATGGCCTGCAGGGAGGGAGGGAAAGAGGGAGTGAGGTAGAGCCTTGCAATTGTTATGGAACAGGAATTTTTTCACGGGCAGGAGTGGGCGATGAGAGATCTTGAGCATGGGATAATTCCATTCAAAATCGTGTATATGAATATTTGTCATTAAAATTAGATAATAATTTTAATAGAATTATTCATGCACAGAAAGACCTGTCAGCTTACGAACAGCATTTATCACAAACCCAGGGTTTCAGCTTACATACTGTGGCATCCCAAGGGCAGTACGGCGGAAATGGCTGCCTGCCTCTTTAATTCTTGGGAGCCACTAGAGAGTAAAAGACTGCAGTTCCCAGCAGCCTGCAGTCACACTTGATGACCAGCTGAAGCCTGAACTTGAGCTTGAACTTAGATTGTTTTGAGGACCCCGTTTTGTGTATCGACTTAGCTTGTTTGTTATGATCCATCATCATACATTTTTGGTTTCTATTTTAAATTTGGCATCCATGCACCTATCGACTTCCATTCGTTTTAGCCAATTTCTCAAGCTAAAGAGGTAGCATTTTGGCTATTACATTTATTTTAGAAAGGGGCATAGTGCTGGGAATATTCATATTGTAGTGTATTTGGGGCGCAACACTTCAGTTCTGCATGTACCACCACACCCACACAAATTCTTTTTTTGTGAACAATTATTTTATTTTGTTATATTAATTTTCCAAGCCCCCTTCCCTTGACCCTGGAGACAATCCATACAATTCAACATTCCTGTGCTTGCAAGTTAGTAACTTCATCTGCAGCCACATTCCAAGCTGTAGTTGTGTTACAGGAAGCTCTGTGAAGTTGAGCTGTAGTTTTCTCAAGGAGAATAATATCAAAAAAGTAACCCCGCCATACCGCTCTGTAATCATTCAGAGGTTCCATCCAGCCCTTCAGTATAGTTTTCTTTGCAGCAGTTACTCCTGCAAGCAGAACTTTCCTGGATTTTATAGGTCAATTCAATTTAGAGTCTTCCGCCATCAGGAGAGTGCGGAACATTTGCCCCCAACATTTTAATTAATGTGGACACAACATATCTCCAAAGCATATCAATTGCAGGACACTCCCAAAATACATGTAGGTACGTAAATCCCAATCTCCCCCAATGTACAAGTCCGGCAGACAGAATCCGCCACAAATTTCATTTGGAGTGGAGTTGCATAAAAACGATGTTCCAGTTTAAAATGGATCAATTGGTGTGCAAAATGTTTTGATGACAAAAAAAACATGTTGCCAAACAGTAACCCAATCTGGCATAGCACCCAATTTCTTCAACTCCCTGTCCCACACTGATATGATCGGGAGATTTTTTAAGTTATTATCCGACAATTTGCTGTATACTAATGAGATAAAACTCTGTTAGTTCTGTTTGGAGCAGAATTATAAAATAAATTTAACAATGGATGAGTAGTTAAAGGAGCCAGGAAGTAGACTCCACAAGCATGAAGGGCTGAACAGAGCCTCAGATACATACATAAAGAGGAGCTAGGTATACTGTATTGGTCACACAATTCCTGAAAAGATAGACCAGCACTGCTAAAAATATCCTTTAAAGTATATACAGTGCATCCGGAAAGTATTCACATCGCTTCACTTTTTCCACATTTTGTTATGTTACAGCCTTATTCCAAAATGGATAAAACATTTAAAAAATCTCAGAATTCTACACACAATACCCCATAATGACAAAGTGAAAAAAGTTTTTTAGACATTTTTGCAAATGTATTAAAAATAAAATATCACATGTACATAAGTATTCACGCCGTTTGCTATGACACTCAAAATTGAGCTCAGGTGCATCCTGTTTCCACTGATCATCCTTGAGATGTTTCTAGAACTTAATTGGAGTCCACCTGTGGTAAATTCAATTGATTGGACATGATTTGGAAAGGCACACACCTGTCTATATATGGTCCCATAGTTCACAGTGCATGTCAGTAAAAACCAAGCCATGAAGTCCTAGGAACTCTCCATAGACCTCCGAGATAGAATTGTGTTGAGGCATAGATCTGGGGAAGGGTGAAGCACCCAGGAGAACAGTGGGCTCCATCATTGTGAAATGGAAGAAGTTTGGAACCACCACAACTCTTCTTAGAGCTGGCCGTCTGGCCAAACTCAGTAACCGGGCAAGAAGGGCCATGGTCAGGGAGGTGACCAAGAACCCAATGGCCACTCTAAGAGAGCTTCAGAGTTCCTCTGCAGTGACGGGAGAACCTGGTAGAAGGACAAATATCTCTGCAGCACTCCATCAATCAGACCTTTATTGTAGTGGCTAGACCAGGGGTGGGCAATCTTACCCTGTGTGGGCCGGTGTGGGTGCAGGCTTTTGTTCCAACTGAACAGTGACACACCTGATTCCACTAATCAAAGCCCTGATTGAAGACTTTGATTAGCTGATTAGTCAAATCAGGTGAGCTACTGCTCGGCTGGAACAAAAGCCTGCACCCACACCGGCCCACACAGGGTAAGATTGCCCACCCCTGGGCTAGACGGAAGCTACCCCTGAGTGAAAGGCATATGACAGCCCACCTGGAGTTTGCCAAATGGCACTTAAAGGACTCTAAGAGCATCAGGAAAAAGATTATCCGGTCTGATGAGACACAAATTGAACTTTTTGGCCTGAATGCCAAGTGCTACCATAAATCCATTTTGGAATTATGGCTGTAACATAACAAAATGTGGAAAAAGTGAAGCGATGTGAATACTTTCCGGATGCACTGTATGTTGCATGTTGACCATTGGGAGCACACAAAGGGGCGTGAGCCTGTAAGAAGAGAGAAATTTTGCCAGATAGGAGATATTGAAGATATGTGAAATGTAGCTGGAAGATTCAAACTTTTATGAACTCTGTCACCTTTTGCAGTGTTAGTAATAATATTGCCCATACGCAGAAAGACAAACTTCTGTATAAGACCAGAAAATGGTAAATCTTGCAGACGATATGGTTTAGATAATTCACTTTCAATAGGATGCCAGGACACAGAGATTTCAGGATGAAACCATAGCTCGTAGTTGAAAGGCCCAGTAATAGTACTGAAAATTTGATAGGGCAAGACCCCCAGCAGATTTAGGCCGCTGTAAAGTAGCCAACCAGATCCTGGAATGCTTTGCATTCAAAATAAATTTGGAGCACAAAGTATTCAATTGTTTGAAAAACTTGTAAGGGAGGGCAAGAGGTAACATAGAGAACAAAAAAGTAAGACGAGGCAACACATTCATTTTGATCGTGGAAATTCTACCATGTGACCCGAAGCGATGACCACCTATCCAAATCAGTATAAATTTTACTTAATATACTATCATAGTGAATTTTATTTTAGGTTTTTTTGTATTAATGTCCTTTTCCAACTGTGTCAACTGCCTTGATCTGGATTTATTGGAAGTACGATGCATATGATATGGTACTGTTGTGTATAAAACACTTGGTTGCCTCCCAAAGGGAGTGAGGGGTTACCTCAGAGCAAGAGTCATGCAACAGAAATTCTTCCAGGCCTTTGGTTACATGACTAATACATTTCTCATCAGCAAAAAAGGGTTAAACCTCCAGTGTTTAGCTCTCTTTACATGTGGAGTGAAATTAAAGGAGTAAGCTACAGCTGCGTGACCAGAAATCAATATATTTTGTATTTCGGTGGAAGTGACAAATTTAAAAATTGTCTTAGAAACGAGAATCACATCAGTTCTGCTGTGCAATTTGTGCCTACCTGAGTAAAATGTGTAGTCCCGAGCGGTGGGATTTTCAATTCGCCAAGGGTCACATATAGAAAGGTAATTTGTGAAATCCCTCAGTAACTGTGTGTTTTTGAGAGATTGAGTAACTGTGTTTTAAAACCTGGTCAAATATGTGGTTGAAATAACCAGCTAATACAGTGTTTCTCAAATAGTGGGGCGCGCCCCCAGGTGCGATGCCAGGGGGGGCGCGTGTGACCAGAGGCGTAGCGTGGGGGGTGCAAGTGGTGCAAGGCGGTCGCACCAGGCGCAAGATTTTGAGGGGCGCAAAATTTAAGAAAACGTTAAAAAAACAACCTTTTTTGCACCGTGGACTGGTTCCGAGGGGGCGCCATTTTTTTTTCGCGTAGCACCCCCCCCCCCGGTCCGCGAAATACATAAACTGGTCTCAGCTTTTTTTCGCGAAATGTTTTCTTCTTCCTAGGGGGGGCGTAACAGAAAATAATTGAGAAGCACTGAGCTAATACAATCAGGATGTTGCCCAATGCAGAGATCGAGTGAGTATCTCACTCGGTCAAAGAAATGGCATCAAAAACATTAGGTGCATAGAGAACAGAAACGCGAATCGTAACTGCATTCAGAGACAGCTGCATGGCAGAAACTCCCTTCTTTATCTGTAATTTGAGGCTAAAATAGCGACACCCTTTTTGCAAACGATTAACGTCCTGAGCTAATAAGTGAGTCTCCTGTAAACAAGTAATATCAACACCCTTCCTAAAAAGGTAATCTAAGCACTGTACTCGCTTCACAGGATGATTAGCTCCATGCAAATTGCATGAATTCATAATATTATCCATAATCAGTCATTGAAAAATTTACAAAAACACATACATTGTAACGATATGGCGCACAAACAATGAACATGGTCTCCATCCCACAGCAAACAAGCACTTGAAAAAGCCGCAAAGAATATACATCTCCAACACACCGACCCCTTCCCAAACACCCCAAAAATCCCCAGACACCCCCACAAGTGTCGCCGAAAAAATGGTTTGGCGCATCCTCCCCCAAAAAGACACGTGGCCTTGGAGGCTCATCCCATAATAATCTGACCAGCGTTAATGTAGTAGAGTATAACATTGGAAAACCATATTGCTGTCCATTGAAGTATTTAGCAATGGGCACTCTGGGCACAGTGAGTCCAAAAACTCATTAACCGCCACAGGACAGTCAAACAGATGGGCCTTGGATTCATGGATCACCTTCAGCCTATTGGGGTAAAGAAGAACGTCTTGCATGCCGTTGTCGCGGGCTCGCTTGATCAGCTCGGAAAAATTATTCCGACGTTGGGCTGTATGTTTGCTATAATCCGCAAAAAAATGAATCTCCTTTCCATCCACAACCAGAGAGTATTTCCTGGCAGCTGGCAGATTAGCCTGGCAATCAGGGTAGAGGAGCAGACTAAAAATCAGGGTTCTCGGCCTGTCGCTTGGATTATCATTTTTGTCACCATATATGCGGTGAGCTCGCACAATCTCACAGTCTCTGCCAACCAGAGAAGGGAACCACCGAGGGAGAGGTCCAGCAAGAAAGGCCACTGCATCGGAGCCTTCACTACCTTCACAAAAAATGTGTGTAGTTTCTGTGCCCATGTTTCCAGAAATGCTATAAGCTCTGACTGAGCAACTTTTCCCCCTTCTTTAGAAGGGGATGCATGAAAAGCTAAAGCCCTCTTTTTTGGCTCTGTGACAGCTTGAAACCACAATAATCTGTACATATTTACCAAATCCATGAGGAGTTCAATACATTTGTAAAAATATGCATATAACAGAGAGGAAGGGACAGAGCCAAGGTTCCCACCACCATTTTACTACAGATCACGTGGAACCCCACAAATTCGACTTTTGATGGGCCACAAGAAGAAGGAAAAATTACATTGGATGGCAGGATGAGGAAACACAGGGCCAAGTTACATGAAGAATTGTAGGGAAACGTGGTAGCATTGCCTTTGAATAATTATTGTTTCCAAAATGTGACAGATGAAGGAAAGGTATTAACAATGCTAAGAGAAAGGCATGATGTGGGAAAATTCCACAATGTATTAATGCTGCAAAATATTTTTTTTTCATGATTTCTACACATGAAACACAAATATGAGCTGTAGTGTATTTTGATATTCTAGGGCAGAGATTGAGCATGCAGTGTGTATGCGTGAGTGCTTTTGTCTGCTGATTTATGAATTAAAATGATGCAAGACTTAATTTGATTGTGGCCAGGTAAATTAGGCCACAACAAAAAAGTATGCACATTTCTAGTTAGCTAGGTGGCTGAGCTAGCCAACAAGATGGATTACTGGATTATAAGGGAAACATCTTGTGCAGATAAATTGGTTAATTCATCATTCTCTGCCAAAAATGTTCACAGCAGTAAGCAAGCGGCCTACTCAAATTTTCCCGACAGTGAGCTACAGCCAACCGAGGAAAATGTGACTGCAGTCTTTACAGCTCATGGTCACCCCCTGAAGGCACTCTGTGGAGCTTGTCATCTGCCATATGAGGTCAGTCATTTTAATCATGAAAAATCATGGGTGGAGGCAGAGTTTTAGCCCAATCATAGCACCCTAAAATGGCTGCCATGCCATGTCTTACAGTGGATTGAGCAATAGCACTGTAAATTAAATATACGAGTCTGTCTGTTTCTGATATTATATTGTTGATAGTGAGAAATCAGTGTGACAGTGAGTAACGTGACTTTTTTGAGTCAGGTTTTGACTAAGATAACAAGTGACATTAATAGCAGACTTGTAATGTACGGCTTTCCAGATATACTTCCATCCTTCATCGTTTTTTCTTTAGGTCACATAGAAGCTATAAGCTATAGTGATCCTGACCTTACACTGAGAAATTATTTCATATTATATATATGTATATATATATATGTATATGTAAACCTAGTGAGCTAAATTGCTGATGTTTCCTAATATTTTCCCCTTTAGCTTAGAAACCTTGGCAGCTAGCTAGTTAATGGCAATTGACTATGGCCGAGGGGCCTGATGTGGTATGATGACGTATCTTATTAAGTAAATCCAGTGAATTAATTGAAACACTGCACACACACATATGCTTATGCACACACATGCATATACATATACGCATACAAATACAGAGACATACAAGCACCTACACACATGCATACATGTATGCATAGAAAGCACATGTGCAAACTGCAAACTGCTGAGAAGACGGAAGGAGGCTGCAGTCACCAACACACGCTCTCTCTCTCTCCTTTCTCCCTGTCTTACTGCTCTCTTTCCCATCCCCCTCTCTCTTATCCCTCTCCCTACTCCGGTCCTTCCTCAACCAATCACATTTTAGATTAAAAATGGATCCAAGAATGAGGTCAACGTGAGCACTTACATCATACACACACACACACTCATGGACACACTCACATACACACACACACATGTACACACACAGACATGCAATTGCAGGCACTCAGACACAGACACAGGCAGAAACACACATTCTCTCTCACACAGTAACAGTTTTGGCCCTTTGTGCGAAAAGAAGGTGGACTGAGTCCGTATTTATTGCAGATTTTCCATTGGGCCAGATAATTGCAGGTCATTGTTCATATTTAGGCTACTCTTCATATGAATACTGTTCATGGATAATACATTGACAGCTACTAGTGCTACAGTACTTTCCATTTGGATTTTCATTGGCAGCTTGTAGACCACCACCCTATTGTATTGCAACCATTTCCTCACTACTAGTGCGAGATGGCCTTCTCTTTAACTTAGATACAAAAACGCTCGTCTGTCAATAAAGGAAGGCCTGCGAGTAGCCATCATAATTTCCTCCCTGGATTAGAAGGCTCTGCTCACAGGTGGCCAGGCCATGAGTCAGGTTAGTTTCAGGAAAAATGCTACTTGCACTGGGGCCCCCGACTGGTGCAACCAGTAAAGGCACTCACTGTAAGTGCAGGTTGCCCACTGCAGCCTTGGTTCGATCCCTGGCTGTACCAGTCTGGCGCAGGCCAGGAGTCCTGTTTGAGGGCAGCGATTGGTGGTCTGCCCCAGGGGGAAGGGGGTGGGAAGCTGGCATGAGCTCGCCATGTGCAAACGTGGCTCTGTGTGTGTCAGAATAATAATCAACGGCTTGGCAAGTTCCGTCTCGGAGGAGGTGGTTCAGCGTCTTTGTCATTGCCGCTCCCAGATTTCCAGCGGCAAGCTCGCAGTACAAGGTGGGAATAGTTGAATTAGAAAAAGGAACCACTGGCCACCAAATTGGGAAAAATCTGAAATATATTTTAAAAAAGCTTCTTGCAAGTCAATTTTGCTGTTATCCATTTAGCTAAATAAGTATTACAAAAGTGTTTTTTAATAGTTTGGAAGAAATGTTTTATTGTCTTACAAATATAAACTACCATGTTGAGTAATGAAGAAATGCAGACACTTTAACCTCAATACAGCTGAAATAGTTCTTAAGAGTTCACATTTCTAAATAGTGAGCTTTTATATAAATGTGGCTTTAGTGCCACAGCAATTCGGTTGTGTAAAATTGGTGTGCTGTATAATTATTTAATTGTGAAAAGGTATACCGTGGTATAGAAAAGGTTGGAAACCATTGGTCTAATCTACAAGTAAACCGGCAATGGTGTATACAGCTAATTAGCTAATGAGCCATGGTAATTGGTGAAAGCAAAAAACCTGCATACTAGGGTTATACCAAGAAGTCACTATCTGTATCTGCCTTACCCACAAAATGATCTGTGTCTGTGTCTATATTCGGATAATTATTCGTAAAAATGAAATGGTCGGGGCTTAAACCGGAAGTTGTTCAAAAGCCGTCCAAAAAATGTCAATTTCCTCCTTACATGTAAGGTATACAGGGCCATTGACTCTCAAAGCATCAACTGTTATGTTTTAACACATAATCTATATATATAATTATGGTTTTTTTTAAAGAAAAGGTCAGCACCTTCACATCCCAGCCACACACAGAAACATTCACACGGCCCCTAATCACAGAGAAATATCCACGCAGTCCCTAACCACACATAAATATCCACACAGTCCCTACCGACACAGAAACATCCACACAGTACCTAACCATAGGTAAACAACCACATGGCCCCTAAGGACAGAGGAACATTCATACGGTCCTTAACCACAGAGAACATTTTCATAACTCTCGCAGATATTTTACCTGACAACATTCCTCACCACCTCTCTGTCATAAGCCACAAACAGCAAAACAAAAGAGACACAGAGATTCACCCAACAGAGACCAGGGCTGGGGTCAATTCCATTTCAATTTAGCCAATTCAGGAAATTCATTGAAATGAATTTAATTAATTGAAAAATCCTCATAGACATTATGGGCATTTTTCAATTTAAATGGAATTGACCCCTGCCCTGACAGAGACATCACATATAGCAGATATTCACCCAACAAGCTAAAGCAGCAAAAATACAAAAATGCTTTCTGTGTCCAGAGATGCAATTCTAACAGCTCTATACGAACTCCATGACCCAATTGAAAATATAAACATGGAGATTATAGAAGGTTTGGGAAGACTCAAATTAAGAATGTTTGTTGACTGCATTTTCAGGTCAGTCATTAAAAGTGAACTGTCCTGCAATATCTCACTAAAGGGTGGGTTTCTCAGGAAATCATCAGTATCACCTTTTTATCCTAAACAGGTGGAGAGGGCAAAGTGTCTTCGCATTCAGTGGTAAATCTGGAGATTTTTTTACCAAAGAGTACCTTTTAACTCTTCTGAGTTTTGGTTAACTCAATGCCTCAAGTGAAAGGAAATATGTGGTAGGGATTCCAGATCTTAAATGCTTTTTTTGTTATTCTTCCAAGTCACAAATAATGATTTGCACAAGAGAACCACTAATCTACTGCTAATGTCTGTCTGGAACCATGTACTGCAGCTGTAGAAGAGAACTGTGTGATTCAAGAATAGTTTCAGGATGAAAGGTATGCCCTCCGCCAAGTTATGGGTTGGCGGGGCATACCCCATACTTTCATCAAGAGCTTGGCACTTTTCAGTTTCCCAAAGAAATGGCCACAATGGTCAGACTCACAGTCCTTACAAACATTAACTTCTGTACACTCTGACCTCATATAAACACACATCATTGATAAGTAACTTCACACAACCACACAATAAAGCCCCAAACTTTGGCTGTTACATTTCTTCCATATCTTATTTTTCTGCTTCTCCTTTTTGTGCCCCCCTTTTGTAATCACCAAGTGTACATCTCACTGCAACAACCACTGCACTCATGCATCCTCCAATGCAGTTGCTATTTTCCATACTACAAATCCAACAGTGAGGTGGGTGCTCATTGGAGGATAGGGAAGTACTGCGAGTTCCTTATCAGATGCCTGATGTATAGAGTGGGAAATCCCAATCTACCCACCCCTATCACCGGTGGAACGAAGCCACGGAACGTCGGGTCATAAGACTCAGCCTGACGAAGGAGCTGTTTCTCCTTCTTAGGCTGTGTTCACACGGACAATAGGATATGCGTCAAAAACGCAGTTCTGCCATAGTTTTCTGCCATGAGAATAGTGCATTGGCCCATTCAGGGCCATTTCTTGCTATAAGCGAGAAATGCTTATTTATTTGCTTGTTTATTTGAATTAACATCATATGTAATACCAATACAACACATACAGAGGATAGAATCGCCAGCTACATTGTAAGTAGAGGGATCAATGAATAACTGAACAGAGAAGCTCAATAACATTGTAAGAAAGGTTAGCCAGCTAATATAGCTATCAGCTATATGAAACTTACCTTTATTGTAATTTAATGGATAAAACTTTAGCTACTATACTCTTTATTCAGAGTAATTTTGTGCGTTTTGTGTTGTACATGAAGCAAGTTGTGAGTGACATCATTATCTAATACCATCCAATTTGTTTGTAGTGTGTGAAAGAAAGGTGCTGGCTAAGCTATAGTTTGCTACCCAACCACCTGGTTAGCTAATTACCCGGATATCTTGTACTTGTTTGTGTGGAGACCTTGGCATATTAATCTGTCTAGCTAACGCTTGCTAGCAAGCTTGTCTCAACAGAAGCTGGGTGCTAACATTTAGTCTCTTCATAGATAGCAGTAACTTATCTAGATAGCTAGCTAATGTTATCTGGCTACACGCTACAGGTCAGTTATGATAGTGTCAAGTTAGTTAGCTACTCACAATAATGATTTTCAGAAATCAACTAATTGTTGAAACTACAATTGTTGAAACTAAACTACTTTTTTTAATTGTTTGCCTCAGCGATTGGTTTAGTGTAAATCAACACACGTCCAATTTGTTGTGGAAATCAGTAAAGCATTGCCCTTGGAAATGACCACTTTGACAGGAAACACAGATATGACAGAAAAGTTAGGTATGTGCTCTAAAAATGCAATAGACACAACGACAAGAATAAATCCTTTAACAGCCACATAGAATATTCTGTTTCTTTACCCTCCACACCCACAGAGGTTAGCAAGCTTGTGACATGCATTTCAGCAACAGTGGGAAGGATGTCTTCCTTCTACAGTTGAAAAAACTATTCTCACTTTAAACTTGCATGTTTATTTTCATTTAAGGTTATACATAATACAAATACAACAGATTTTAACGTGGATAGAATCACCAGCTGCATTCTCCTTAAGATCACCTCCTGTAACATCACACCAGACTGCCACAGTGAAAGCATGTTATGATTACATCACAGGATCAATGTACAGTATTATACACATTTGTTAATTTACCAACTATGTCGCCCTTAAACCTGCTGTAAATGTGTTGTCTGCTCACTGTTTAACGTGACAATTCGCGAATTGCTTCAAACACGCTGTTGCTGATGGCTGCTTTTAAATAACCATGTGCAATCATCAGTTATTTGGCTGTGCTGCTGTCCGTGCAGTTTTCGGTGACAATTGATATCAAACCCGATACTGAAACCCCATTGTTTCAGACTGCATTGATTGCTTTCACATAAACAAGTCAAATCATAACTTTTTCTGCCAATTATTTGAACACATTCACCAATTACTTAATACATTTGGTGAAAGATATAGTGATGCCCTGGCATCATTTTTATATCAATAATTTGGTATGCAGACCGATTTTAGGAATCGTGTTTTACAGATGTACAGAGTAGCTCTATGCTTTGTGTGAGTAACTTACCTATTTTACGTTGAAAACTAGATCCAATCTACAGTGTCCCGTGTGACATGTACCATAACTATCCTGCAACTGTGTCACACACACACACACACACACACACACGGTGGAGATGATGCTCACTTTTCGTGCGTATAGCCGTGTTACAGATCAGCTATACAGTATGCGCGGGGCGCAACCCAACAATGTAACTGCTCTGTCACATATAAGATCACACCGGGTGTCTGGAACCAAATCAAATGAGTCACGGCTCGTGAACCTGTGAAATAACGGCAGGTATCGAAGCTTTGGATTTGAGATGGTCCGACTCGACATAGGCCAGTGGCGGAATATTCCAGAACAGCGCGTTCGGTCCTGAAAATTCATATTTGAATAATCTTCCACTTGCACGGGCAATATAAAGAAGGAATATAAAAATGAATAGAACCTACTAATAAATGGAAATCACAGGCCTACTATTTAGCAAAACAAATTTATGAAACAAAAATGCAAGTTATTAATGGTACAGGACACCAATATGAAAGTCCATGTACAAATTGTGTTTTAAATCCTACAAGTAGCCTAACTAAATCACAAAAAACTAAAAGGTTTGATATAGGCTTCTTCTTGTTTTACTTTAAGGTGGCCATCTGGAGACGATTTAGAGGTCGGTTTATATCGGGACATACATGGGTATCCTAACATTTTTTTTAAACTTGAATCAAGTTTGACACTTGTCAACCTGTAGTGGCCGGAAGGAATAAGATCGAATGTCACCACACCAAAACTGCGGCGCGTGGGTGACTAATTTTTTGCCGCTCCGTAATCATTATCTGCTGGAAAATAGAACGGAATGTAACGACCGTCGTGTCCAGGCCTCGGTGATAACCCAATGTGATGTATCGCGTCAAGTAACGACGGGAGGAAATAAACTAACAACAGGAATAACTAGGCTACTCAACATAGTCATGGTAACATTCTGATAGATTTACGAGGGGCTAAAAGGGCTGCGCGATTATGCGTTTACTTACACTGGGCAGAAGAGCGCGAGTCAGCCGGTGGCGGAGAGATGCTGTGGACGATTAGCTAACGGAATGAGGAAGTGTTAATATTTATCTCAGTCGTTCCGTTCGTTTTTTTCAGCTTTTTTAGACTAAACGCGGTTGGTATGTTTGCGATCCGTTTGCTTGCTCCGTCCTTCCTCCTCTCGTGGATTGGTAGCCTATTCGATATCTTTAAACAACTACTTTTTAATTCTGTAATATTTATATTTGCGTCTTAGTATTACAGTCCAAGAACGGTTTGTTACTTTTAGCAAGCATCGAATGAGAATTAGATGTAGCCTATGTCCCAGCCAAATCTCCCAGTAGCCTACGTCTGATTGTCCGAGCTCTCGCCGGTTTGAGTATGGAAACGCCTTTTCCCTTCCCTTCTCTCCCACAGCGACACACGCTTGATTCCGTCGATTCATAGGGCACACACACATTTTTTGCAGCTGATGTCACCACACTATCCGATCTGCAAATCCCTCCTCTTTTATCCATCGGTCTCTCTCTCTTTCTCTCTGTGACCCTGTCTCTCTCCACACGTCCGTGACCTTTCTCATTTAAAGTGTGATCAGACTACAGAACGAAAGCATGGCTGCAATGTAATCCAATAACACGACACACGTTCGATAATGCCACATACTTGACATTTCTTCTGGGTGATCGCCAATGATGTAGAGACCCTGGCCGTGTTCGAAACCGCTCCCTATTCACTAGCCCAGGGGTCGGCAACCCATAACACTCAAAGAGCCATTTGGACCCGGTTTCCACGGAAAAGAAAACACTGGGAGCCGCACCATTTTCTATCGACGGGGTGGGGGGTGCAAATGAATCGGTCGCAGCGAAAAAAGCTGCGACCAGTTCATTTATTTCGCGGACCGGGGTGGGTGCAACGCGAAAATAATTATTGCGCCCCTCGGATTTTCTGTCAACGGGGGTGCTACGCCAAAAAAATGCACCCAATTTTGCGCCCGATTCAATTGGATACTTATTATTTATTTTCCCAAGCCACGCGGAGCCGCAACATAAGGCTGAAAGAGCCGCATGCGGCTCCGGAGCCGCAGGTTGCCAACCCCTGCACTAGCCTATATAGTACACTATATAGTGTGTACGCCATTTTGTAGTATGCAACGAATTCTAAACTGTTAAACTGAGAAAATGCCCACAATTCACCGTGATTTGTAGTGTACAGCGAATGTACCCTACAATTTCTCCCGTGTACCACAATGCAATGAGGTCGTGTCATGCCGTCATACATACACCTCCGTTTATGCCTCAAGAAAAGTTCAGCCAACAGCAGTAACAACAGCAGCCACCGATAGCTACCGTTATTATCGCTATGGGAGTTGGTGCTAGTCGTGAGCTCGTGAGTTATCCTAACGCTATTTTCTCCACACGAGCTAGTTAGCTCCCGACTTCTATAACGGTAGCTATTGGTGGCTAAAGCAGTGGCTAGCAGACAGCACCACAGTTGACAAAACCACACTTGCACATCACTAGAATTTCAACAATTTATTTGGGATTTAACATTCAAAACTGAACATGCAAACCCGATACCACCTGAGTACATTTCAACAGCTGCCACGAGTGCTCAGTTTGTTTACGATACTGGGCGCGTCCGCTTGTGTCACCTGAATATCCGGCACTTTTTTTTGACGCAAATGACGTTCAGTTGTAGTATCCGAAAACACTATTTTCGTATTTCGTATAGTATACACTATATAGGGAATAGGGAATAGTGAACGAGTGAGTGGTTTCGAACACAGCCCCTGTCTTCGTAACTCTTCCCGCCCGATCGCTCTTGCACTGTGCACTTACATTACGCATAACCAGTAAAATTATAATTGTTCTACAGAATATTAAAACGCAGTGTCATGTCACCCCTCCCTCCCCCACTCTAATGCTCTCTCCCTCTCTCCCTTTGTCCTTTTTCTCATTCAGTGTTTAATGCAGGGGTGAGTTTCCCGAAAGCATCGTAACGATAAGTGCGTCGTAAATCCATCGATAATTTACGTTGGTTTCCCAAAACCCTTCGTAAATAAAGTCGCACGTTATCGCCGCCGTTATTTAATGTGCTACCAGACCCACACGTTAAACATAACTTCTTAAGTTGACTTTTGTCTGCTCTACTCTTCACAAAGGCATTACCAGACACAAAGAGTAGGCCTACTTTAAAATCAAGTCACTGTCCTTTTGTAATGTGGAAATTTAGCGATATACGTGAATTTATTTAGTTTATTCAATTTAATTGGAGTGTTTCATTTACACACAGTAGGCCTATATGTAAAATAAGATGTCAAGTCATAAGTAAGCTTGGGGGCTGCCCAATATGATGTGTTGTGTAGCTAGGGATGCCAACTTTCCATCATCCAAATACAGGATAGAAGACAGGGCACACGGGGCAAAGCGGGTGTTGTATGGATGTAAATCAACACATACTGTATATTGTAACGGCAACTGCTGAAGGAAGATTCAGGAAAGTTTGTTTTCCATGATCACGCTTCCAGCTTTACTACAACAAAGTTTATAGACACAGTGCACAACTAAGAGCACAAGAAATTCACAGGGGTCACTTCTTTCTTAGATGTACAAACACAGTCATGGTTACAACACTAATCCACTCAATGACACAAGGGTGATGGGGAGCTGGCACACAAGGAATCATGGGAGACTGAACACATAACAATAACAATGGCAGCCCCCAAGCTTACTTAGCATACGGCGTGGCTAAGGTAACATTCATTAATACTGAATTTATTTACACCGTTACAATATGATGGGATTGTATTTTGATGTCTGACTGGTATTTTGTTATATGGGACAAGGAGCCAATTCAATTCTGCATTCTATCACGGTAAGAGTCATCTCGTTGCGTTCTAGTAGGCTAAGTGTTGGTTACCCGGCGTTAGACTTCGTGTGTCGTTTTCTGCGTTCACTGCCTGTTTTCACTTGTTGCAGTAGCAGCTCTCGTTACTTTGTTATCTTAATTAGTAGCTTGTTGTTTTTGTTCCACAGTTTATTAGTTTCGATTACTTCGAGCTTCAGTCACTGCTTAGAAGATTTAGTTAAAATTTGATTGATACTTAGCGTTTCAATCGGTTTTGTTTAAACAGGCGTAGCACCCGTGTCTGTAGTTAATTAGTGGGAGGAACCTTTGAGTTGGTAATTAGTCTGTATTGTTGTCAGGGGGCATTCGCCACATATAAGCAACCATAGTTGTGGATAGCGGCAGCTTTTCGCAGCAGCCTCACCGAACGAAGACTTGGCGGACAAAGACGAAGGAGTCTACCTGCAGGAGTCCACTGAGGGGGGCCAGCTAGGGAGTGCTCGCTGCACGGTAAGTATCATAGTTTTGTATCTCCCTGTTCTACTTCCTCTGCATCTAACACTACATGCTAACTCCCTATCCCAGTCCATTTCTCCTCTTCTAGAATGCCTAGAAGGAGAGATTCTACTCACACCCGAAACCTCTCCAATCTCATCCTCCTTCCTAGATCTCCCGGTGTTGACGTGGTGGTAGCAGGTGGACTATGGAACTGCCAGTCCACTGTCCGGAAGGCCGATTTAATCTCAGCCCAGGCCTCCCGACTCTCCCTGCAGTTCCTCACGGAGACGTGGATCACTCCACAGAACACGGCCACCCCTGCTGCTCTCTCCGCTGCCTACACCTTCTCCCACACTCCACGACCCACAGGTAGAGGTGGAGGGACAGGTATACTGATCTTCCCCCTGTGGAGATTTGGTATTGTTCCTCTTACTCACTTCTCACCCTCCTCCTTTGAATTTCATGCTGTCACTGTCACTGTTCCATGTAAACTGCACATCATTGTTCTTTATCGCCCTCCAGGTCCACTGGGGAGTTTCCTAGATGAGATGGATGCCCTACTCAGCGTTTCCCTGAGGATTGCACCCCCGTCTTACTCCTCGGTGACTTCAACCTGCCGCTGGAGACCTCTCAGGCCTCTGCATTCCTCCCCCTGCTTCAGTCCTTCGACTTCACCCTGGCTGAATCCCCATCCACCCACAAGGCCGGTAACCAACTGGACCTGATCTTCACTAGGAACTGTGCATCACCCAACATTACGGTATCTCCTCTACATGTGTCTGACCATTGCTTTCTGTCTTTCTCCCTCCCCCTCCCCTCTGTGCCTAAACCATCCTCACCTGCTCCCACTGTCCTTGTCCGTCGCAACCTCCGCTCTCTCTCCCCCGCTGCCCTGTCAGCTAATGTTCTATCTTCCCTTCCCCCTACTGATGCCTTCTCTCACCTACCTGCTGAGGAGGCATCGTCCACCCTACTTTCCTCACACTGGACTCACACTGTCTTCTATCCACTAAACCTGCGCACTCCTCCCCCCCGCCCCTGGCTAACCAACTCCATTCAGGCTAACCGACTGAAACTGCGAGCGGCAGAAAGGAAATGGAGAAAATCCAAATCCCCTGTAGCTCTGACTGATTTCCACACACTCCTGGCTTCCTTCTCCTCTAACCTCTCCTCTGCAAAGTCAGCATTTTTCCTTTCCAAAATTCAATCTTCAGTTTCTAACCCTTGTAAACTCTACTCTACGTTTTCCTCTCTCCTCACCCCTCCTCCCCCACCCCCCTCCTCTCTAACCGCAGATGACTTCGCATCCTTCTTTCACGAGAAAGTTGATGTCATTCGCAACTCCTTCCCCCCCCAACCTCTCCCTCACCCATCTCGCTACCTAAACCTCTCACCCCTCTGTCCTCCTTCTCGCCCCTCCCTGACTCAGACATCCTTCAACTTGTCCTCTTCCACCGTCCCACCACCTGCCCTCTTGATCCCATTGCTTCCCCCCTCTTCCAGTCCATTGCTACGGACATCCACCCCTTTGTCTCCAATGTTATTAACTCCTCTCTTTCCTCTGGCTCTGTCCCCTCTTCCCTAAAATGCGCTCATGTTGTCCCCTGTTACGTTCCACGTGTATGTGTGCTTTTGTCTTCTCTGTTTCCGTGTTCCGTAGGAGTGCCATCCGCCATTCCATTCGCCTTCCCTACTGTCAATCATTTCTGTGTCCTGGTCCCGCCTCCACCAATCACCTGCCCTTCTATAAAAAACCCATGACTGCTTCCTGCAAGGCCCCTTTTGCTGTTTGTTTGCTGAACGTGAGAGACAGAGAGAGTGTGTAGACCTTTGAAAGTTTGGAAGTGAAAGTGTATGGTTAAGTTTGTTTGTTCCCACTTAGGCCTTGGGATAGGTAAGAGGGAGGCCTCCATACATTTTCATCAGTAGGTCAATCCTGTGTATAGAGACATTAGGAAAGGGGTGGTTGCCATCTGTGTACCTTTGTTTATGGGTAGCTAGTGTAGATTAGATAGGTAGACTTTTATTTCCTATAAAAGTTTAGATAGTCAGCCTATCTTAGTTTTTGTTTGTAGCTAGTGAAGGAATGTGTATTCTGTCTGTAACTGTGCCATTTTGGGAGGTCATCTGTATAGGAATGAGTGAGTTGATTAGACAGTAAGTTTCTGTCTAATCACCAATGCTTTGTCAGCAAACAGTGTCTCTTCTATTCAATGAGCTTCCTGACTTCCTTGCTGGTGCTTTGTTAGCAACACAAAGGCTATGCATATATTCAGGTGAGAGACTCACTCAATGGGGGTGTGTCACTTACTGACTTCCTTGCTGGTGCCTTGTTAGCAACACAAAGGCTATGCATATATACAGGTGAACAGACTCACTGAATGGGGGTGTGTCACTTACTGACTTGCTTGCTGGTGCCTTATTAGCAACACAAAGCTCAAACTCTTCTGTCCCTATGTATATATTCAGGTGAGACACTGATTTACTTTAGACTCTGTACCAACTCGCTGTGGACCGCTGTGTGTAATAAACTTGCATTTCAAGTCAGACTGCTGAGTCTCCTGGTCGTCTCTTCGGAAGAAGCTAACACTAGCCTGTTCTGTTTTACTAAGTTCATTTCTTTGGCAACACCCGTGTCCCTTGGCCTTGTGTCTTTGTGTTTGTATTTGACCTTTGTAAATAGCCTCACTATTGTCTTTAAATATATGTATATAAACACCGACTGCACCTTCCCCTCTTGCCTTGTCGTTATTATTTACCCTCATTTTTCGTTCATGACCCGATCCAATTAAACTCTTATGTTACGGTCTCCCCCGTACCCCTAAACGCCGTCGGGGTCGTAACATAAATGGGGGCTCGCCCCGGAGATTGAGCGATTGTGTGTGAATAATATTGTAAAGGTTAGTATTGGTAGTGTGTGTAATAGTAGGCTAGTTCGCGTATGGTGTGCTTGCGCTTGTTATTTGTGGTTGCTATTGTTAGTGTTACTGTGAATATTGTTGTGTAGAGTTGTATAGTACAACTAGCTATATAACAATTAAGACAATGGCTTCGTCACATTTTGATTTGGAGTTGTTTATTAATGAACCGTCCATTGTTATTTTTGAACAGTGTCGTAAGGCGGATTTATTAATTATCGCGGAGCATTTTGGCGTCTCTGTTAGCCGGTCTCTTCTTAAAAAGGAGATTCGGTCGGTCGTGTGGGATAAGCTGGTGGAGCTGGGTCTCTTTATCCTGCCTGTTTTGTCCCTGGTGCCGGACGCTGAACCGATGTTGGGTGCTACGGCTTCCTCTGGATCGGAGGAAAAGGAGGAGACGCCGCCGGTTACCCTGCCGAGGTTTGAGGCGTTCTCTCCGCGAACCTCTTCTGGGTCAATGGTTGGGGCGAGGTTGAAGGTCCGTTTGGCCCGCCTGCAACTAGAAGCACAGGAGAGAGACCAGGAGAGAGAGGCCCAGGTAAGGAAACTTGAGTTGGAACATAAACTGGCAGTGCGGAAAATGGAGATTGAGGCAGAGACTACCCTCAAGCTGCGGCAATTGGAGTTGCAGAACGCCGCTGCACAGTCGGTTGTGTCCACAGCCGCCTCAGGTACGTCCACACCATTCACTGGACTCTATGATGTGAGGAGACATGTGGCTCTTCCTCCCTTTAATGAGACAGAGGTGGATACCTATTTTAGCACTTTTGAGCGCCTCGCTACCGCACTTCAATGGCCGAAAGACATTTGGACAACATTGTTACAGTGCAAATTTTTCCGGTAAAGCGCAGGATGCTACAGCTACTTTGTCTCTGAGGACAGTTTGAATTATGAAACTGTGAAGGCTGCTGTGCTGCGTGCTTATGAGTTAGTGCCGGAGGCATATAGACAGAAATTCCGAAACCACCGAAAAGTCCCAACTCAGTCCTTTGTTGAGTTTGCAAGGGAGAAGGGAATGCTGTTTGATAATTGGTGTGCTGCTAGCAAGGCTACGGATTTAAATTCTCTTCGAGAATTAGTTTTGTTGGAGGAATTTAAAAAGTGTACACCAGAGCGTTGTGTGGTATATCTTAATGAGCAAAAGGTTACGTCCTTAAATGAGGCGGCCATCTTTGCTGACGAGTTTACCCTCACGCATAAAACGGTGTTCGTGTCATCCCGTGAGAAGGCTTCTGATGACGACTTACCTGTTAGCTCACAGCTGAAACGCCCGAACTCTCCACCGATACGCTCCAAGGAAGAGCGAGAGTGTTTCTATTGCCATAAAGTGGGTCATGTTATTGCTGACTGTTTTCAATTAAAGAAGAAAAACTCAAGCCCACCAAAACCTATCGGTTTCGTGAAAGTAGTCTCAGAAACTACTCAGTCCTCCAGTAGCCGCGACAGAGGTGATGTTTGCTATGATGCCTTCATGTTTAATGGTTTTGTGTCGCTATCTGGTGTAGCGAAGGATCAGAAGGCAATTCGGATTTTGAGAGACACTGGTGCATCGCAATCCTTCCTGTTGGCTGGTGTCTTGCCCTTATCAGATGCGACTTCCTGTGGTGCGGATGTAATGGTACAGGGAATCGAAATGGGCTTTGTAACTGTTCCATTGCATAAAGTGCATATTAAGACCGATTTAGTCTCTGGGTATTTTAAAGTAGCCGTGCGTTCCGCTTTACCAGTCCCAGGTGTAGCCTTTATCATGGGGAACGATATAGCAGGTGGTAAAGTGCTACCTGTACTGAAGGTTTTGAAACAACCGGAAACGTGCGCTACGCCCGACATCCGGCAACCTCCCACTGATGTGTTCCCCGCCTGTAGGCTTAGCCGAGCAGGTTAATCTGAATTCCATTCACGGAAATGGGGCGAGCAAGTGAAAGATATGCCCTCGATTAAGCTGCCAGTCACGCGCGAACAGCTTATTGTAACTCAGAACACTGATACCTCTCACACGCAATGTTTTACAACTGCGGTCAACCCTGAAGCTGCTAACTACAGGCCATTAGCGTATTTTGTGGAAAATGGCCGGTTGACCCGTTACGGCTGGCATGGATTGGGGTGTGGTTACACAGGTAGTAGTACCCACCCTTTATCGCCAGCAGGTATTATCATTGGCTCACGAGAACCCCTGGCCTGATCACCTAGGGGTAACAAGAAAACGTAGGAGTGTTCCAGCATTGTTTTTGCCACAAGTTAAGAAAAAGAAACACAAGAAAGGAACCGACAATGTGTTGGCAGACGCATTGTCTTGTGTATATTATGATACATTGTAGCCATGTGTTCTTGTAATTTCGTATTTTGAACTGACTGTATTTTGAGTAATAAGTTCGTTCTTATTGGTGGAAGTGTTACGTTCCACGTGTATGTGTGCTTTTGTCTTCTCTGTTTCCGTGTTCCGTAGGAGTGCCATCCGCCATTCCATTCGCCTTCCCTACTGTCAATCATTTCTGTGTCCTGGTCCCGCCTCCACCAATCACCTGCCCTTCTATAAAAACCCCATGACTGCTTCCTGCAAGGCCCCTTTTGCTGTTTGTTTGCTGAACGTGAGAGACAGAGAGAGTGTGTAGACCTTTGAAAGTTTGGAAGTGAAAGTGTATGGTTAAGTTTGTTTGTTCCCACTTAGGCCTTGGGATAGGTAAGAGGGAGGCCTCCATACATTTTCATCGGTAGGTCAATCCTGTGTATAGAGACATTAGGAAAGGGGTGGTTGCCATCTGTGTACCTTTGTTTACGGGTAGCTAGTGTAGATTAGATAGGTAGACTTTTATTTCCTATAAAAGTTTAGATAGTCAGCCTATCTTAGTTTTTGTTTGTAGCTAGCTGTGCCATTTTGGGAGGTCATCTGTATAGGAATGAGTGAGTTGATTAGACAGTAAGTTTCTGTCTAATCACCAATGCTTGTCAGCAAACAGTGTCTCTTCTATTCAATGAGCTTCCTGACTTCCTTGCTGGTGCTTTGTTAGCAACACAAAGGCTATGCATATATTCAGGTGAGAGACTCACTCAATGGGGGTGTGTCACTTACTGACTTCCTTGCTGGTGCCTTGTTAGCAACACAAGGCTATGCATATATACAGGTGAACAGACTCACTGAATGGGGGTGTGTCACTTACTGACTTGCTTGCTGGTGCCTTATTAGCAACACAAAGCTCAAACTCTTCTGTCCCTATGTATATATTCAGGTGAGACACTGATTTACTTTAGACTCTGTACCAACTCGCTGTGGACCGCTGTGTGTAATAAACTTGCATTTCAAGTCAGACTGCTGAGTCACAATTGATCTCTTCGGAAGAAGCTAACACTAGCCTGTTCTGTTTTACTAAGTTAATTTCTTTGGCAACACCGTGTCCCTTGGCCTTGTGTCTTTGTGTTTGTATTTCACCTTTGTAAATAGCCTCACTATTGTCTTTAAATATATCTATATAAACACCGACTGCACCTTCCCCTCTTTCCCTATCTTTATTATTTACCCTCATTTTTCGTTCAAGACCCGATCAATTAAACTATGTTACGGTCTCCCCACCCTAAAAGCCGTCGTAGTCAGTAACATAAATGGGGGGCTAAATCCCGAGATTGAGCGATCAGGTGTGTGGAATAATATGGTAAAGGTTAGTATTGGTAGTGTGTGTAATAGTAGGCTAGTTCGTATGGGTGTGTTTGCGCTTGTTATTTGTGGTTGCTATTGTTAGTGTTACTGTGAATATTGTTGTGTAGTGTTGTATAGTACAACTAGCTATATAACAATTAAGACAATGGTCAATCACATTTGATTTGGAGTTGTTTATTAATGAACCCGTCCGGCTGTTATTTTTGAACAGTGTCGTAAGGCGGATTTATTCATTATCGCGGGAGCATTTTGGCGTCTCTGTTAGCCGGTCTCTTCTTAAAAAGGAATTTCGGTCGTGTGGGATAAGCTGGTGGAGCTGGGTCTCTTTATCCTGCCTGTTTTGTCCCTGGTGCCGGACGCTGAACCGATGTTGGGTGCTACGGCTTCCTCTGGATCGGAGGAAAAGGAGGAGACGCCGCGGTTACCCTGCCGAGGTTTGAGGCGTTCTCTTCGCGAACCTCTTCTGGGTCAATGGTTGGGCGGGTTGAAGATCCGTTTGGCCCGCCTGCAACTAGAAGCACAGGAGAGAGACCAGGAGAGAGGGAGGACAGACAGGAGAGAGCCCAGGTAAGGAAACTTTGAGGTTGGAACATAAACTGGCATTGCGGAAAATGGAGATTGAGGCAGAGACTACCCTCAAGCTGCGACAATTGGAGTTGCAGAACGCCGCTGCACAGTCGGTTGTGTCCACAGCCGCCTCAGGTACGTCCCGCCATTCACTGGACTCTATGGCGTGAGGAGACATGTGGCTCTTCCTCCTTTAATGAGACAGAGGTGGATACCTATTTTAGCACTTTTGAGCGCCTCGCTACCGCACTTCAATGGCCGAAAGACATTTGGACAACATTGTTACAGTGCAAATTTTCCGGTAAAGCGCAGGATGCTACTGCTACCTTGTCTCTTGAGGACAGTTTGAATTATGAAACTGTGAAGGCTGCTGTGCTGCGTGCTTATGAGTTAGTGCCGGAGGCATATAGACAGAAATTCAGAAACCAACGAAAAGTCCCGACTCAGTCCTTTGTTGAGTTTGCAAGAGAGAAGGGAATGCTGTTTGATAAGTGGTGTGCTGCTAGCAAGGCTACGGATTTAAATTCTCTTCGAGAATTAGTTTTGTTGGAGGAATTTAAAAGTGTACACCAGAGCGTTGTGTGGTATATCTTAATGAGCAAAAGGTTACGTCCTTAAATGAGGCGGCCATCTTTGCTGACGAGTTTACTCTCACGCATAAAACGGTGTTCGTGTCATCCCGTGAGAAGGCTTCTGATGACGACTTACCTGTTAGCTCACAGCTGAAACGCCCGAACTCTCCACCGATACGCTCCAAGGAAGAGCGAGAGTGTTTCTATTGCCATAAAGTGGGTCATGTTATTGCTGACTGTTTTCAATTAAAGAAGAAAAACTCAAGCCCACCAAGACCTATCGGTTTCGTGAAAGTAGTCTCAGAAACTACTCAGTCCTCCAGTAGCCGCGACAGAGGTGATGTTTGCTATGATGCCTTCATGTTTAATGGTTTTGTGTCGCTATCTGGTGTAGCGAAGGATCAGAAGGCAATTCGGATTTTGAGAGACACTGGTGCGTCGCAATCCTTCCTGTTGGCTGGTGTCTTGCCCTTATCAAATGCGACTTCCTGTGGTGCGAATGTAATGGTACAGGGAATCGAAATGGGCTTTGTAACTGTTCCATTGCATAAAGTGCATATTAAGACCGATTTAGTCTCTGGGTATTTTAAAGTAGCCGTGCGTTCCGTTTTACCAGTCCCAGGTGTAGCCTTTATCATGGGGAACGATATAGCAGGTGGTAAAGTGCTACCTGTACTGAAGGTTTTGAAACAACCGGAAACGTGCGCTACGCCCGACATCCGGCAACCTCCCCCTGATGTGTTCCCCGCCTGTAGGCTTAGCCGAGCAGGTGAATCTGAATTCCATTCACGGAAATGGGGCGAGCAGGTGAAAGATATGCCCTCGATTAAGCTGCCAGTCACGCGCGAACAGCTTATTGTAACTCAGAACACTGATCACCTAGGGTAACAAGATGTTACGTTCCACGTGTATGTGTGCTTTTGTCTTCTCTGTTTCCGTGTTCCGTAGGAGTGCCATCCGCCATTCCATTCGCCTTCCCTACTGTCAATCATTTCTGTGTCCTGGTCCCGCCTCCACCAATCACCTGCCCTTCTATAAAAACCCCATGACTGCTCCTGCAAGATCCCTTTTGCCCTTTTGCTGTTTGTTTGCTGAACGTGAGAGACAGAGAGTGTGTGACCTTTGAAAGTTTGGAAGTGAAAGTGTATGGTTAAGTTTGTTTGTTCCCACTTAGGCCTTGGGATAGGTAAGAGGGAGGCCTCCATACATTTTCATCGATAGGTCAATCCTGTGTATAGAGACATTAGGAAAGGGGTGGTTGCCATCTGTGTACCTTTGTTTACGGGTAGCTAGTGTAGATTAGATAGGTAGACTTTTATTTCGTATAAAGGTTTAGATAGTCAGCCTATCTTAGTTTTTGTTTGTAGCTAGCCTGTTCTGTTTTACTAAGTTCATTTCTTTGGCAACACCCGTGTCCCTTGGCCTTGTGTCTTTGTGTTTGTATTTCACCTTTGTAAATAGCCTCACTATTGTCTGTAAATATATGTATATAAACACGACGCACCTTCCCCTCTTGCCTTGTCTTTATTATTTACCCTCATTTTTCGTTCAAGACCCGATCCAATTACACTAATATGTTACGGTCTCCCCCGTACCCCTAAAAGCCGTCGGGGTCGTAACATAAATGGGGGCTCGTCCCGGAGATTGAGCGATTGTGTGTGTGAATAATATTGTAAAGGTTAGTATTGGTAGTGTGTTTAATAGTAGGCTAGTTCGCGTATGGTGTGCTTGCGCTTGTTATTTGTGGTTGCTATTGTTAGTGTTACTGTGAATATTGTTGTGTAGTGTTGTATAGTACAACTAGCTATATAACAATTAAGACAATGGCTTCGTCACATTTTGATTTGGAGTTGTTTATTAATGAACCGTCCATCGTTATTTTTGAACAGTGTCGTAAGGCGGATTTATTCATTATCGCGGAGCATTTTGGCGTCTCTGTTAGCCGGTCTCTTCTTAAAAAGGAGATTCGGTCGGTCGTGTGGGATAAGCTCGTGGAGCTGGGTCTCTTTATCCGGCCTGTTTTGTCCCTGGTGCCGGACGCTGAACCGATGTTGGGTGCTACGGCTTCCTCTGGATCGGAGGAAAAGGAGGAGACGCCGCCGGTTACCCTGCCGAGGTTTGAGGCGTTCTCTCCGCGAACCTCTTCTGGGTCAATGGTTGGGGCGAGGTTGAAGGTCCGTTTGGCCCGCCTGCAACTAGAAGCACAGGAGAGAGTCCAGGAGAGAGAGGCCCAGGTAGAGGAAACAAGGAGTTGAGGAAACTGGCATTGCGGAAAATGGAGATTGAGGCAGAGACTACCCTCAAGCTGCGGCAATTGGAGTTGCAGAACGCCGCTGCACAGTCGGTTGTGTCCACAGCCGCCTCAGGTACGTCCACGCCATTCACTGGACTCTATGATGTGAGGAGACATGTGGCTCTTCCTCCCTTTAATGAGACAGAGGTGGATACCTATTTTAGCACTTTTGAGCGCCTCGCTACCGCACTTCAATGGCCGAAAGACATTTGGACAACATTGTTACAGTGCAAATTTTCCGGTAAAGCGCAGGATGCTACTGCTACTTTGTCTCTTGAGGACAGTTTGAATTATGAAACTGTGAAGGCTGCTGTGCTGCGTGCTTATGAGTTAGTGCCGGAGGCATATAGACAGAAATTCGAAACCAACGAAAAGTCCCGACTCAGTCCTTTGTTGAGTTTGCAAGGGAGAAGGGAATGCTGTTTGATAAGTGGTGTGCTGCTAGCAAGGCTACGGATTTAAATTCTCTTCGAGAATTAGTTTTGTTGGAGGAATTTAAAAGTGTACACCAGAGCGTTGTGTGGTATATCTTAATGAGCAAAAGGTTACGTCCTTAAATGAGGCGGCCATCTTTGCTGATGAGTTTACTCTCACGCATAAAACGGTGTTCGTGTCATCCCGTGAGAAGGCTTCTGATGACGACTTACCTGTTAGCTCACAGCTGAAACGCCCGAACTCTCCACCGATACGCTCCAAGGAAGAGCGAGAGTGTTTCTATTGCCATAAAGTGGGTCATGTTATTGCTGACTGTTTTCAATTAAAGAAGAAAAACTCAAGCCCACCAAGACCTACCGGTTTCGTGAAAGTAGTCTCAGAAACTACTCAGTCCTCCAGTAGCCGCGACAGAGGTGATGTTTGCTATGATGCCTTCATGTTTAATGGTTTTGTGTCGCTATCTGGTGTAGCGAAGGATCAGAAGGCAATTCGGATTTTGAGAGACACTGGTGCGTCGCAATCCTTCCTGTTGGCTGGTGTCTTGCCCTTATCAGATGCGACTTCCGGTGGTGCGAATGTAATGGTACAGGGAATCGAAATGGGCTTTGTAACTGTTCCATTGCATAAAGTGCATATTAAGACCGATTTAGTCTCTGGGTATTTTAAAGTAGCCGTGCGTTCCGTTTTACCAGTCCCAGGTGTAGCCTTTATCATGGGGAACGATATAGCAGGTGGTAAAGTGCTACCTGTACTGAAGGTTTTGAAACAACCGAAAACGTGCGCTACGCCCGACATCCGGCAACCTCCCCTGATGTGTTCCCCGCCTGTAGGCTTAGCCGAGCAGGTGAATCTGAATTCCATTCACGGAAATGGGGCGAGCAGGTGAAAGATATGCCCTCGATTAAGCTGCCAGTCACGCGCGAACAGCTTATTGTAACTCAGAACACTGCTGATCACCTAGGGGTAACAAGAAAACGTAGGAGTGTTCCAGCATTGTTTTTGCCACAAGTTAAGAAAAAGAAACACAAGAAAGGTACCGACAATGTGTTGGCAGACGTATTGTCTGCATTGTATATTAGGATACATTGTAGCCATGTGTTTTTGTAATTTGAAAGTATTTTGAAAATTTGACTGTATTTTTGAGTAATAAGTTCGTTCTTATTGGTGGAAGTGTTACGTTCCACGTGTATGTGTGCTTTTGTCTTCTCTGTTTCCGTGTTCCGTAGGAGTGCCATCCGCCATTCCATTCGCCTTCCCTACTGTCAATCATTTCTGTGTCCTGGTCCCGCCTCCACCAATCACCTGCCCTTCTATAAAAACCCCATGACTGCTCCTGCAAGATCCCTTTTGCCCTTTTGCTGTTTGTTTGCTGAACGTGAGAGACAGAGAGTGTGTGACCTTTGAAAGTTTGGAAGTGAAAGTGTATGGTTAAGTTTGTTTGTTCCCACTTAGGCCTTGGGATAGGTAAGAGGGAGGCCTCCATACATTTTCATCGATAGGTCAATCCTGTGTATAGAGACATTAGGAAAGGGGTGGTTGCCATCTGTGTACCTTTGTTTACGGGTAGCTAGTGTAGATTAGATAGGTAGACTTTTATTTCGTATAAAGGTTTAGATAGTCAGCCTATCTTAGTTTTTGTTTGTAGCTAGCCTGTTCTGTTTTACTAAGTTCATTTCTTTGGCAACACCCGTGTCCCTTGGCCTTGTGTCTTTGTGTTTGTATTTGACCTTTGTAAATAGCCTCACTATTGTCTTTAAATATATGTATATAAACACCGCTGCACCTCTTGCCTTGTCTTTATTATTTACCCTCATTTTTCGTTCAAGACCCGATCCAATTAAACTAATATGTTACGGTCTCCCCGTACCCCTAAATGCCGTCGGGTTCGTAACATCTACCGGAGTCCCGCAGGGCTCGGTGCTAGGCCCCGTCCTATTTTCTCACTTGGCTCTGTTATTTCTGCTCATGGTTTTTCCTATCACTGTTATGCTGATGACACTCAACTCTTTCTCTCCTTCTCTCCATCTGATACCCAGGTCCCGGCACGGATCTCTGCATGCCTGGCTGACATCTCCGCATGGATGTCCACCCACCACCTGAAGCTGAACCTGGGGAAGACAGAGCTGCTCTTCCTCCCAGCGAAGGGCTCCCCGATGATTGAGGCCCTCCCAGTCTGCCAGCAGTCTTGGAATAACCCTGGACAACCAGCTGTGCTTCTCGAGCCATATTGCAGCGATCACTCGGACCTCGGATCTTGCGATCTTCAAAGAGACTCAAAACCCACCTCTTCAGACTCCACTACCACTCAGTAGCGGGCCGTGCATTTCACACCTAGGCCTTCAGTGGTGTCCTACCTGAATTATTCCACCTCTTAATACCATAATTATGAAGCCACGGTTATAGAAACCATCAATTTTATACAGAAACAGGGCTTGCATCACAGACAGGTTTCTCATGTAGCGAGAATGAATGCCATTACTAAAGTAAGAAACCCAATTAACAGAATTCAAACAGAAGTCTCCTTTCACTGCAGCCACAGCTGCGCCACATACATCATCTCAAGCAGAAGCATCAATATTAACATAATAAAATGACAAAAATATTTAAAAAATTAAATTAAATTCATTATACTCACCAAAACTTTTGATTATTTGTACACAAAATCCATCCTCCTTTCTTTCCTTAAGAAGAGTTCAATTAGCCTACTCTGTTGTACAGGTTATCTGTGTGTTTCAGCTCCAACCACAAGTCATTTTCTATCGCCATGGAGGCTAATGCTGAAAGTCGAGTCTGTCCAGTCGTATTTCTGTCCAGCAATACAATTTGCAGTGCTCTTCGGAGGCTGTGAGCCAAGAGGACCGCTCGTAGTTACTGAATTGAAAGCAGCGGACAAACCCTTTCCCTGGCTGGGACAGGTTTGCTAGCTTCGGGGGTTGGCCGACCTTTCCTCACGATGTCCAGCTTTTCTTGAGAAGTCCGTCTTGAAAATGGCTTTGTAAGTATATCTGCGACCAAATCAATTTCTTCTCTGTCAGCCATTGTGGGTTGAAAAAACAGCTATTAAATCTACAAATATATATTTTAGCTTGTGCAGATTGCTACAGATGCAGTTTGCTAGCTATGACTAGTACGCTCTCTGACCATCCAATCAAATGACGTGAAAATGCAGATGTTACTGTACGCCTGCTAGATGGCCCCGGTGTCGCCAATTCAAAATCTGATTGGTTAAAGCAACAGTTTCATTGCCATTTATTTTAAGCTACAGGGGCCCGCATTGTTGATTCTGAAGGCCTCAAGGCAGATTTATTTGACCCTGGCAACACATGATGGCTGAAATATGATTGGATAAAAGCTCTAGCATAAACATACGCTACTGGAAGCAGCGCAACCAAGAGAAAAGCTATGAAATGAAGAGAATAGACTATTGGGAATAATTTAATACATATTCATGGAAAAAATATATTCAAGCGTAAGTCAGTGATTCTGATAGTGTTTAGGCCAGCAGAGAAGGCTGTGGTGGATTTTTTGAGAAGATAGGACAGTAGGGGGTAGGAAACAGGACTCGTGACTCAGACGCCAATTCCCAGGTGAAGCATTGTATTATTATATTCCTGTATAATGCAATGGGACCACATTGCCGTGGAATGTGTGTACTCTCTGTTGTGAGCCGTTCTGGATGAAAGCGCCTACTGAAGGGTATGAGGTCATTGTCTTAACGTTGGCCCCACATTCTGCCTCTGTGATTCTAGGGGGGGTTGTTTGGGGCTGGGGGTTGTATGGCCGGCTAACTGCAGATAACCGCCAGCATGATGTTTTAGTATCACACAAACATAAATAGTGTCTGTAGATAAGGTAAAGTGACACGTTGAGGCCGTAAAACACGAGCAGGCGGCACAGATCACAGGCCTTAAATACAATGAACACAGAGAGAAGACCAAATGTAAATCTGAGTTGGAGATCCACGGACCCATTAGTACAGTCGTAAATTATTCCTGTCTAACAAAATATGTGCGCGGGAAAGGAGTCGGACACCAGACTTGAAGTTGGACGGTGCCCCACTCATGATTTAATCAATCAGAACTCCCACATCATCAGGCAGGACTGCCAGAGCCTTAGAGCCTGGGCCCCCTGTCATTTGAATTTATGGGCTCCGGCCAAGCGCTGCTCTTAAGCAGAGAGGGACAGAGCTAAATTCCACCACACTTTAAATGTTTAACTTTGTAATAGAGATCCTGTATATACATATACTGCCAGCATTTTGGGCTGCATAACAAGCATATTAAAAGTATAGATCACTGGCATTAGGCCATTGAATAAAGTATGGGGCAAAAATGTATTCCTGTATTAATAAAGCTGTTATTAAGTTAAACAATTTAAGCAAAGGCATAATACACAGTTGGGGCAGCTCAAGGTTGGTTATATTTGTTTAGGGCCGTGTATGCCAGCCCAAGGCTGGTCATTTCTGCCTAAGTCTGTGTATGTTTGCTCAAGATTTGGCTATGTCTGTTTATCCTTTTATTAATCTGTTAAATGGGGAAAGAATGAAAAAGGCGAAGTTGAAGGGGCCTCAGAAGGATGGGCCTCTACGAAGTCAGGGGGAGGGGTTGAGCCAGGGAGGCGTGGTGGCCAACCTCCAAGGAGGAATTGAGGAGATTAAAAATGTGTGCACGTAAGAGGGGGGCAACTGTTTTTGCGCAAATTCAGCCAGGTTGTTGTATCTAACCTTGTGTTATATGCAATAAACCGTATTTACCTCAGACTCTGACGATTGTGCTGTTTTGGGGCAGCGTTCCAATTCTACAACAAGGCCTTGTTGGCCCCGATGGCCCACCACTTCTACCACTGAACTCTGTCCATCTAGCTAAATTGTCTTCACCACTGTTTACTTGTTCAACACTATACTCCAAAAAAAAAAAAAAATTACACTAACCTTTTCCTTCCCAGTGCTACAGGTATGGTACACAGATGCCTGCAATGATGTCTATTGCTGTACTACTGCACTGATCTTGTGCGCTAACTATGATTGTTCCTACCATGTATTAATGCACATCTTGTAAGTCGCTCTGGATAAGAGCATCTGCTAAATGCTTAAAATGTAAATGTAAAATGTAAATTTTGGCTAAAAAACGGGACATCCCGGCTAATACGGGGCAGTTGGCAACCCTATGTGTAGCCTATATCATCACATAATAATATATGCCATTTAGCAGATGTTTTTATCCAAAGCAACTTACAGTAGTGAATGCATACATTTTTTCCGTACATGTGGTCTCAGCAGGAATTGAACCCACAACCTAAGCATTGCCAATGCCATGCTCTACCTACTGAGCTACACAGAACCACCACACAGAGCTACACAATCACATGGTTAGCCAAAGCAACATTGGATAACCTATTTCAGCACTAAAGTGATTCAAGATTCAGATTCAAGATAAGATTCAGCCGAGATACAAATGCCAGAGAACAATGGCTGTTTATGTAATTTGGTTTAATTTGCTAAGATACAAACATCTGTATTTGTAGCCTACGTATACGTAATTTTCTAGACTATAGCCTACGTATTTTAATTGGTCACAAGAATAGCTTATGAAGATGAAGACTTTTCCCAGGCTCCATATTAAGTTGAGTTTCAATTAACTCAACACCTTCAAATAAGAGCAGCAGTTAGGCCTAACCAGGTTATCCTAATCATGGCAGCGGTTGCATGGCAGAGAATCCTCTATATGTCAGCTAATCCATCCGTGCAGCCAAGCAGTGTGCCTTAATGCTGCTGTGCGAGCAAACGTAAAGCCACTTGTTGTATGTGCTACCCCAAGGGGTTGTACACATCCCCAAAAAACGGAATGTAAATATCTAAAAGCAATCAAATTCTAGTGTTGTTTCTAAAAACAGGACCCAGGTGTTACGTGCGGTAAATGCAGACCTGGACCCAAAAGCGGACTCGACACGGAGATGGTAATTGCGCTCCGCTCAGGAGGCGTTTAATCAAGGAACAAATAAAAGTGACGGAAACAAGCCGTCCAAAAACAAACAGGCAAAACAGGATTAGCCGTGCGGCTAAATAAACAAGAAACAGGGAATCCAAAAACAACCGGCAAAAAACAGGAAAGCCGTGCAGCTACTAAACAAGAAACAAAATAAACACAGGCAGATTCAGGAATATTCGCGAAGTCAGGAACAGGTAACCAAATGAAAGCAGTGCTAGAAAAACTAGTACGCAAAGGCAATGGGCTAAACGAGTGCCGGGTTTAAATAGGCAAAAGCATTAACTAATAAGGGCAGCGTGCAGAATGTGTAGGGGAAAACAATTGTGACAGGCTGAAACGAAAACGAGGGAACAAGAAACAGATTGGGGCAGCGTGCAAAATGTGCAGGGAACAACAATTGTGACAGGCTAAACGAAACGAGGGAACAAGAAACAGATTGGGGCAGCGTGCAGAATGTGCAGGGAAAACAATAGACAGATTGCGGCGAAGCCGCGCCCCGCAACACAGACAACCCAGGGAGAACGCAAAAACCAGACATGACACGCAAGGAACAAAGTGGCAGAAAAACACAAGGAAAGTGAACAGGGCGGACAGCGATGTAACACCAGGCATCCATTGGTGTCTATATAAAGTGGTTAGCCTCCATGGTTTTAACCAGTCACATGCCATACTGTATGTTTTTAAAAATATACAATGACACCTCTTGTACAGATATGAGAGGAAAATTAATTCTAAGATTATTACAAATGTTTTTTGTGGTTATGGAGGAAATCATGTGTCAACCAGGGGTGGGCAAGGAGGGCCATATCTATTTCTGGATTTCATGTTAATTCTGCTCTTAATTATTTAATTAGCCCAATAATTTATGTTATCTGACATTTTAGATACATTTATTGATCATCTCATGAGTGACAGCTGAAGACAGTGTTCTTGTCCCTACAGCTAATTGAGCCAGGGTAATTGATAGAAACAAAAATGTGTATACACCCTGGCCCACTCCTGCTCTACACAAAGGACATTTACAGATGAACAGAAAATATAACGTAAAGAGTAACGTGGCTTTTTTTGCTTTTTTCAGTACTTTGTGCACCCTTCCCTCACAAGGACGACATTACTGAGTCATCTTCTATAAGGTCATAATTCAATTGTCTTTACACTTATAAACACATACACATTACATTAATATCCTAATATCCTCTAATGTACGCTACAATTCAAAAAGATGTGATATCTCAAAAACGCCAACATAAAAAGACGAATAAACACAGGGCCAAGTTACTTGAACAAATGTAGGAATACATGGGAAGCATTTCTTTGGAACAGTGTTTGTTTAGTTTCTGTGAAATATATTCATGATAATATACAGTATATAAGTTCCTCCAGCATATTGCACCAACCACCCTGAGATCCGACATCATCTTAGGCTCAGAAGCCACTAAGCATATCGTCATGCTGGAGCTGACTGTCCCTTGGGAAGACCTCTTGGAGGAGGCCTTTGAGAGGAAGAGAGCCAAGTATGAGGTACTAGTCAGCGACTGTCATAGGCAAGGCTGGAATTCTTGATTCATGTCCATTGAGGTGGGGTGTAGTGGTTTTGCAGGTCAATCCCTCTACAGAGCCTATAATATGCTTGGCATCACCGGGGCATGCAGAAGAAGAGCCATTAACAACAACATAGAGGCAGCTGGAAAAAAAACTCATGATGGCTATGGATCAGGCGAGGTGATCCATGGGGGAGGAAGCAATGCTCACGCCTGGATTAGGTTGAAAGACCCAAAACACCCAATGACCCCAGGTTATATCACTGATGATGTGTTCAGGAGCATCAAAAGATGTATCATTCCAAATGAAAGTTTAGTTGGCATAATTTTGATATCAATAATTGGGTACGCAGTAGAGAGTATGAGTAACTTGGCTTTTTTTTTTTTTACGTTGAAAACTTTTTTTTACATTTCCACAACAAGGTGAGGATTTATCCAAGCAATTGGAGTAAAGTTGAGCAATGCTTTGCTGGACACTTCAAAGTTAAGGTTTTTTTCTCCCAATTTGGTAGCCAATTAGACCTGCTATTTTTTATGTCAATCCCCCCCTAGTTTGCTGCCGTACTCCTGCGACCGGTAGTGACGAAGGCGAAGTAACACCTCCTCCGAGATGGCACTCACCAAGCCGTCAACCATAACCCGGTACTACAGGGCCACTCTTATGCGCAGCGAACGTCATGTTGGCTTCCCTCCCCCCTCCCTGGGGCGGGCAGCCAATCTCCACCCCTGGTGGCACTCCCGGCCAGAGCCGACTCTGGCGAGACAGGGAATTGAACCCCGGTCTCCGTGGCAGGCGTCGGACGTTGTAACCACTGGACCACGCGGGAGGCCCATTTCTTTATTTTTTACCTTTTAATTTGTCAGCTAGATCTGATTGGTGAAGGCCAGGGGCCTCTTGGAATAAAGAATTTGGCTCTTATTTTTGTTTCTCTACTATTCTATTCGGTTCTGGGGTGAATCAATTCGATTTTGTGTGCTTGCTTAGTTTCATTTGTGTTAATAGGGGTGGCTCATAACTTTTTTCACACTTAAAATCACATCAAATCTGAATGTCTAGTGAAATATACATTATACGAGTTATACATGCATTTAAGTTATCAAAAACCTGTTTTGATGTGTAGCAACATTTTGAAAGCTCACCATTGTCTGGGTAGAGTGGGCATATTTATTCATCAACCTGCTTGTCGGTGTCTTTAAACTGTGGTAGTTAACATTACATTTGTAACAAACACAAACAGTGGGGTTTACCTAGCTCTGGCAAGATGTACAAACAAAAATGTTTTAGAAAGTTACCAACTGGTTTATTTACTGCAACCATGTATAGTACATTTCCAAGGCATCTCAAGATCTGTCATGGTAACATAGCACAGGACAAATCACAGATTCGCATTTAAATTTAGTTGTAATACCTACGTACCAAGAGAGATTCAAATTTTTATTGAGCCATTTTTCTTGGAGAGGCGTTTGAGGTGAAAATGTTTGGCATGATAATTGAAGTATTTACTCTTAGTGAAATTTATAAGTAAAGGGTCATTATTCTTCTGTTTTCCATGTATTTTGATTGAACATAATAACTGAAAACTGTCGATTTGCATGAGCCACTCCCTCCCTTTATTACTTGGCTTCATGTTTACCTTTGATAAATGTTTACCATTAATTAATTCACAATACATGTATGTTTTGCTTTTCCAGTCTTATATACTGTTTTTGTGATTGTTATTCATATACAGTATCATAAGACCATATATGCACATTATGCACCACAGGGAGCTTAATTTACCAGAGAACAAAAATAAAACTGTACACACAAAGACCTTCAGTAAATTTCCACCCAGAGCTGAAAACACGACGACCTGTAAATATGCTCAGACAATGTGAAACCAAACCCCCCAAAGATATGCTTTATTTTATTACATCAAATTCTGACAGCCTATAGGGTTACATGGGGGTTAATGTTGGAGGGGACAATGTATTAGCTTACAATAAATTAATGAAATGGCATGAGATGTTTATTGTTTGTAGTAAGAACTCTGCATTATTGATAGCTTGATAGTTAGCCTAGCCTAAGACAGCATTATAAGGACACTGTATTAGCCTAGACAATGGTTAGCCTAGCCTTGGAGAATAGGACACTGTATTATTGATAGCTTGCTGTTTAGCCTAGCCTCAGAGTCAGACTTATTTCACTGGGAAGAAACACAGGCTGTCTTGTATTACCGCATCAAGCCATCTTGACTAAAGCCTTGCAAACTGGCTAGCAGTGTACTAATTTGCTAACTAGCTGGGGTTTAGGCATTCTATTGGAGTGAATGAGTCCTCCCAAAAATGTTATACTGTAAGCAGGATATATTTATATTTTATTTATACATAAACTTTCTTGCAAGGGCCCAGTTCAGCATATTTGATCTGAATATGAAACGGAAGCAGGGTATGGCAACATGTAATAGTAACAATAAGAATTCAAATATCTTGCTTTTGTGCATGTTAATGTATTGCTGAATGCACATTCTGATAATCAGGAGAACGTGTGAGGCTTCATCTCCAGACTCCTCAGCTGTGATCTTCATTATAGCATGGTCTTCTCTTCACTGGGGAATTGCAGGAAGCTACTGAAGGTGCTGTGGTTGATTGAATCTCTGTAGACATTGTTGCCTGACCACCCCACCTCACCCACCTCAAACAAAAAACGAAATAAAAGTGTATTTCAAGCTATCATTACCTAAACATATTTCTGTATTAAATACATGCAAATAATAAGTTCATTATCCGATGTATTGTCATGTCCTTACCCACTTACCATCCCACTTGCCTGAAGCCTGAAAAAAAACATATTTATTAGTTTCTGCACCAATCACATTCACATTGATAGTCTTTAAAACAAAGTTTTTGTACTCTATTTTCATTCTATCATTTCATTGGTTATCTTTTTTAGAATGGTTCTTATTGTTTTTGTGTTTTAATCATATGGAAAATGACTGGCAGGAAGGTCAAATACACAAAGCGGAAGTCGCTCTGGATAAGATAATGCTTAAAATGTAAAATGTAACGTAAAATTAGTCAGGTATGGATGTGAGGCTGCAATACATGATGTCTCCACTGGAGGGGGAGCTTTCCACTGCTGTCTGGGAAAGCCAAAGGAGAACAGCTGAGTGATGCTGCTCAGTCAGAGCCCTGGAGACCAGCACACATACAACCACACAACACCACCACATGATCACATGACCACAAAACTACATAACTGCACAACCAGACAATTAAATAACAGCTAAACAACCACCTAATCACATGGCAACAAAATGTCATAACCACACAACCATATAACCAAACAATTGCACAGCTAAACGACCACATGACCACAAAACTACAAAACCACACACCCATATAAGCAAATAATGGGCAACTATACAAACATACGACCACATAAATAACCAAACAACCATACAGCTATATAACTACCCTATCACTTGACCATATGACTGAAAAATACATAAGCACCCCACCACACTACTGCAGGGCTACATAACCACACAACCTACTCGTTTGTGGTGTCATATATTGCAGTTATTGATAAGGGAGTTATGAGATGTTTAAGATCTGCAAAATCTATTCACACACACACACAGGCACACACACACACATGCATACATATCCTAGCCCCTGCCTATAATCCATTAACTTTTCCCTCCCAATAACCCAATCTCCTCTCTAGTGACTAAATAAGCTTTAACTCTGCAAACCAGCAAATAATACCGCAGATCATATTTCAGAGTTTTAATTATAACTCACCTCTCCCCTTTCAATTTGTAAATTAACACGCATACATGCTCACACTCACACTCACACACTCTCTCTCTCACACACACCCACACATACACCTGCACACACACACACACACAGACACAGTGGTCCTGTCAGCAGTTAGAGAACTGCATACAGCACAGGACGAGTGGCTGGGTCAGACTACTTTTACAGGACCAGACTGGGTCGATTGCAGTGCACCAAGCATTCAGCAAGAAATTAAGACAGTTTTCCAAAGTACTGTACTAACACAGGTTTAGCTGCATAATACATATTGGGGAACTTGCTTGCAATAGACAAATTTACAAAGAGTTGCGTATCAGCTGATTCACAGGAAACAGGGGGTTCTAATATTTTATGTGGGCTACCTATTTTTTATTCCTGAAACATTTTCAAATGCAATAACTATAACATATAAACCAGACAATGTCTAAACCACATTTAGAGGACCAGGCTGCATTTACAGAACCAGGCCGCGTTTACAGGACCAGGCCATGTTTACAGAACCAGGCCAGCTTTACAGGATCAGGCTACATTGACAGAACCAGGCCACATTTACAGGAGGAGGCCACCTTTACAGGACCAGGCTTCATTTACAGAACCAGGCCACCTTTACAGAACCAGGCTTCATTTACAGAACCAGGCTTCATTTACAGAACCAGGCTTCATTTACAGAACCCAGGCTTCATTTACAGGGCCAGGCTTCATTTACAGGGCCAGGCTACATCCAGGACCAGGCTGCGTTTACAGGACCAGGCTGCGTTTACAGGCGGCGTTTCCAGGACCAGACTGTGCTTACTCTGTGTTATGCAGGGGGGCATTTCCATATTTTATAGACATTTGTAATACAGCAACATGTCATTTAAATGAGAGGAGATCTGAATGTTCCATATTTAAACCTTAATATGCTCTCATTTAAGCTCTCTTTCTCTTCCTTTCTCCTTATTTTATGTATTAAATCATTCTTATTATAGTCCACATCTTGAATAAATTATTCATTCTGACTGGTCGGGAGGGTGGTGATTATGCTCCTATAACCTACATGGAAAAGCAGTATAATGCACAGCTAGATCGTGAGAAAGGGGCATTTCATTCACTGTTTTAAATTAATACACAAGCTTTTAATTCTACTTCAATTGAATATTCAAAATAATGGTAAAAAGTAACAAGTTAACAAAAACAACCTAGTTCTACAACAATTTTGTTTAATGTATTTGAGTGCTAAATTGAAGTATTTTTTAAATGTAAATTCAGATATTCAAAAATCAGATATTTTCCCCCATTTTCTCCCAATTTTCTCCCATTTTCTCTCCCAAGACATCGACCGTGACTCTGCCACACGCAGGGCCACTTGCACATGGGAAACTCATACTGCTTTTTCTCCTCCCTCACCCTGGGGGCGGATAGGCAATTGCCGCCTCCAAACGGGACTTCCGGACAGAGCTGGGCTGGTGCAGCATGGACTCAAACCCAGGTTGCAGTGGGCAACCTGTACTTAGAACAAGTGCCTCTACCAGTGCATGCCACTCGGGGGTCTGAATTGAATTATTTCTGTTAAATAAACTTTTCCAGACTATGCAGTTGTATGAAAATAAATCACTTTAGGCTGGTTAACCCCTTGGCTTTGCCTTGGGACTGCATCACACCACCATGTCCTGGTTTATTTTCATACAACTGCAGCCTGTCTTGGTTTATTCTTTACATGTATTTAAAAAATGTTGTTTGTTGTATTTGAAACTTTTGTATGCTGCCTACTTCGCCAGGTTTCACTTAGAAACAATATTATGTATGTTATTGTATTTCACCAAGTTAAATTAAGTAGAAATAATTTTAAAATATATTATAATATATGCTTTTCTGCACTCCTCTGAATTGACGGCGATGGGATGGGTTTATTAATACAATTGGGCATTTTGGGGTAAATTTAGAGGAGGGGGAAAAAACAGGGTGATAAAAAATATTTTTAAAAAGCAAAACAAAACCAACCATTGAACTACATTGGACTCACACTCAGTTTGAAGAACCCAGAACCCTTTCAATCACACACAAGGCACACACAGTGTTATGGTTTTAGGGGAAATGCTTTGATCTGCTCAGAGCAGGCATCCTCCTCTTCTTTCTGCTTCTTGGAGGGGGGGGGGGGTTATGAGGGCGTGGCATACCTCAGCAGGCACAGGCTGCTCCTCCGCCATCCTGTCCCCATGTGAACCGGCAGCACATTCCTCCTGCAGCCTAATGGCAGAGCCAAATCCCACTAACCGGACACCACCCCTCAGCGTCCCACTCATCCCTCACACCTATTTTTAGCCAGGATCAGAGCCCTGCAAAACTTAATATGGGAAAGGTATCCTGAATATCTCTCACTCTCACACACCTTCTCCCTCCCTCTCTCGCCCTCCCTCTCTCCCATGCACCTTATCCCTCCTTCTCTCCCTCTTTCCCTGTCTTACTCTCTCTCCCTAGGCCCCGCCCCCACCTTCTGTACCCCCCTCCCTCTGATATCTCTCTCATTTTTTGGGTTGGCCCGCACCCCTGACCGCAGCTCCTCCACCCCAGTCCCACGCCCGCCACTAAGCCCACCCCCTCTCTCTCTCTCCCCCTGAGTGTGGCTTTGTTAAATAAAGGGGGGATCAGGAGTTGGTCTGGCTCTTCCCTCGGTGGTGGGATCTCACTGTGATTGGAAGGGCATCCTTTTTATTTTCATTAGTTAGGAGACATGAAGTGGGGCTGGGTGCTTTTGGGGGTTCTGCTCTCTTTTGGGGGCCTGTCCTGGGGGGAGAAGGGCCTCGATTTCCCTGAATACGATGGCAAGGACCGTGTCCACGACCTCAACATCAAGAACTACAAATCAGTGATGAAGAAGTACGACGTGATGGTGATCTACTATCACGAGCAAGTCAGGGACAGCAAGGCCGCCCACAAGCAGTTTGAGATGGAAGAGCTCGCCCTGGAGGTGGGTGGCCAGGCAGTAGAGAGATGGAAACACTGTGCGGGTGGGGGTGGGAACACTGTGTGAGTGAGGGTGGGAAGATGGGGTCATTGTGCAGAGGGGGGTGGGGAGATGGGGACACTGTGTGGGTGGAGGTGTTAGAGGAAATTGGGGGGAGATATTCAGGTGAAAGTACCAAAGCTCCAAGGCTCAGAGTACTGGGGGGAAATCAAGATATCTTTTTTTGGGATGATGAGAGAGAGAGAAAAGGAGAGCGAGTGACTGGAAGGCAAGAGTGAAAGGGGAGTTCGATCTGATAGGAAGTACGTACTGGGGGGGGCAGGGGTTCAAAATTCTGAGAGGGATCTAAGCTGGGAAGGTGAGGAATTAATGGGGGGAGGATCTTTTCAAGATAAGGTCACTCAAACCCTTCAGGAGATCTGTCACCAGTGTATTTTCCCTGGCTGACCTGAGATCAGTGTATTTTCTCAGGCTGACCAAAGATCAGTGTATTTTTTCTAGTCTGACCTGAGATTCTGTGATTTTATAGCTATCATGGTGTGTGGTTATCATTTTGGGAGCTGGACAGGAAGCAGTTTAGTGTTGGGTGTGCTCTAAGTGTGTGGCTGATCTGTGTGGTTTGGGGTGTGCACTGCGTGTGTGGCTGATCTGTGTGGGTCAGGGCATTTAGCTCAATGGTGCTCTGATGGATTTTCCACTCTCAGAGATGGTATGATGCATTTCATCAGAGAACAGGAGGCAGGAGGGTGTGTGGGTTTTCCTACTACTAACATGGGGCTCCTCCAGGCATCCATAGCAGCTGTATCTGCATGTGTGCCATGCAGAAAGGCCCAGGATCCTGTGGGGGGTTAGCACATCTGATCTCAGGCAGGTGAGGTCATCAGGGTGCTGTATGTGGAGTATAGCATCGATGTATTAGGGTAGCTGTGGGGTAGTTGTGTTGGAGTATTTTTGCTGGAGTCTGTGCTGATGAGAGTCTTTTGAAGTCTCTCTGCTGTAGGTTATTCCTTCAGGCCTGAGTGGGATTGGGCTCTTACAAGTCCATCACACTCACAAACACACACATACTCACACTTGTGCTACACAGGACTGACACATATTACACACACAGCACTGACCTGACCTATGTTACGCACACAACACTGACCCATATTACACAAAAAACACTGAGCAATGTTACGCACACAGCTCTGACCCGGTGTCTCTCCCACCTGAGCCACATGCAGGCCCAGGAAACAGACACGCAACATAGAGGAATCAGAGATCAGGAGGAATCAATCACTTAAACATTCATACCACAAAATCACATGGCGGGCAGTGCATCCGCTTGGCTGGTAACTGAAACCGTCTATTTCAGGCTGAGGGAGCGTGTCCTCATCAGCATAAATTGATTCTTTCTCCATGTGGATTTTGAGCTGAGAAGCGGGGAATTCTTTTTTTAAAGCGGAGGATGGAAATAGAGTTGGAGGCTGGAGTGGACAAGCTGGATCATCCATTGGCCCCATAGAGGGGTCCGGTTTGGATGCCAGGATAAGAATCAACGAACCAAACACATTGAGCCCACAGTATGCTACACACCACACAAGCTGAACCTACAGTGTGCTACACACCAAACACACCAACCCTACAGTGTGATACACACCAAACACACTGAGCTCACAGTGCACTACACACCAAAAACACTGAGCCTACAGTGCTCTACACACCAAACACATCCAGCACTAGAAGCACAGCAGTATGGATGCTTTTAGGTGGAATGTTTTGCCAACACTGAGGCACCAGGTGATCCCCCCATCACTGGTGCCCTGTATTACATCACAATCTGCTTTATTACACCGATGTCTGTTTTAATATAGCAATTTGTTCAGTTACAAGGTTTAGGTGTATTTATTGGTTCAGTTTCAGGGCTTGGGGGGTTTGAATGGTTTAGTTACAAGTCTTAAGGGTTTTGATTGGTTCTATTACAGGAGCTAGGGATTTTGAATCTTATGGTTTTGATTGGTTCAGAGATGGGGCTTAGGGGCTTTGATTGGTTCAGAGATGGTGATTTGGTAGAACCAGAATTGGGGTTTTGTTCTTCCCCAGAAAATAGATAGGAAAGGATTCCAGGTACCGGAAGGCACCTCCTACAGTTGAGAAGTATTGAGAAAAAGGCAGGAAAACAGATGAGGTGAATCTCTCTGGCTGTGAGGTGGTTTCAGCTCTCAGAGGTGTGAGGCATCAAAACTTACAACCCACAGGTAAAGTCCCTCTCCCACACCTAAGGCCAGTTTACCTTTATTACAGGGGTCCAGATGGAGCTCAGACCTTGGTCAAATACATATTAAAAGTATTTCAATTGCTTTCAAATAAATACTTTTTCATGAAAGTGTTTTAACATTATCATTTTTTTACATATACAAAGCTACTGAATATTTTAATTTATTTGGAAATATTTCATGGATGCATTCGGAAATATATTTATATAGAATTACGATCAACCAACAACATATTTCATATTCATATGACAACCTGAGCTCATAGTAGTGTACTCAATTTAATCTTAATCAAAAACATTTGGATTTCAACTTAATCAGACATGTATCCCATTTATATGTTCTATTATTAGCCAGCAGGTTTTTAAAGGAAAATAGGTCTCGTAAATTGATAGCCTAAACATATTTTTTATTTTAATTCATTCATATTTCTTTGGGCCAGTGCATTTGGAAATACTTTTAAAAAGCAAATATTTCCATACTCACATATCTGAACTAAGTGTAGTGGAGCTCTAAGCATCAGCTAGGATAAATAAGTCATTCAAATATTTTCACAGGATTCAGAACTGATGAGGATTGCTGAACAGCCACTCTTGTTTTTCAGCTTAAGGCATCCAGATTTCCATTGGGGTATTCGTTATTCTTTTAGAATTGTCAGCTCATGGTCTGATTCAAATTCCAAAAACTACAATTCCCAGGAATCCTTGCCCAAAATAGACAGAAAAACTGTTTTTGTCCTGTCCAAGCTATTCTGGTACAGGTGCCTCTTAAGGAGTGTCTATGATTGCTTTCCCTATGCTCTCATGAGTACCTCATCATGAACAGAATGGCTGACTACAGAGCGGGCTGCTTATGGACAGTGCTATACATGGAAGGTAGCCATATAAACAAGGCACACATTAAAAGAGGATTGGTTCCTGCCCTGGGAAGGCATCAGAACATCCAATCAGGAAATACACAGGAGTTGACAGAAACATCACAGTGTCACCAATCATGCCATAAAGTGCACAGACATGCCTCAGTGCCATCACTGCAGACAGTGGCATGCCAGGTGACCAGAGGGCTTTGGAACAGGGAACTGACGCAGTGTGGTTGAGCCGCAGTGTGTTAGAGAGGCTTTGGAATCACACTAGTATTAGCAATGATGTTTTATTTGAATCAATAATATACTATATAATACTAATAATATACTATAATAATACAATCAATGTTGACAGGTTTTCTTAGAGGACTGTCCACAGTGCTGCACCTTTATAACAAAAAAACTGAAATGGCAATAAAATTAAACATTACTCAAACAATTTTGTTTAGCCAACAGGTAATACTTCAAAGAATAACCAGTTGCAACCATAAGAATATATGACTCAAAAACTGCATCATGAAACCAACATCGTTGACTCTTCCGTGAATTTCAGATGAGCTATTTTCTTTGCTAATGGCATCCCAAAAATGTTTTACTGTGTTTATTATTTACAGTACTAATCAAACAATTATGCTAAGGGAAGTTCTGGGATTCCAAACATCTGCTCCATCTGCACAAATAGGGAAAATACAAAGGAGGACAATGATGGGCGAGTGGCTTTTCTAAGGGCTTGTATTTGTGTGCCTGTGGAGGCTCACAGCTGTAAAGAACAGCGGGTAATTGGCAGGTTGCTTTAGCCCTCTGCCTCCCTTCCAAGGACACACCTGCTGCTCTCTTTCTTTGCTCTTTTAATATCTTCTAAATTGAGAAAATGTCACTGTAGCGTCTGCAAGTTCTCATACTTCTCATACACACTCTCACACATGTTACACACACCCACCCTTACACACATGTGACACACACATACTCTCACA
>JAINUG010000098.1:542500-585980 GCA_029706075.1 Aldrovandia affinis | reverse complement strand
GAGAAGTTGCTCTCGGAGGATGTTTTGGTACCATTCTTTATTCATGGCTGTGTTCTTAGGCAAAATTGTGAGTGAGCCCACTCCCTTGGCTGAGAAGCAACCCCACACATGAATGGTCTCAGGATGCTTTACTGTTGGCATGACACAGGACTGATGGTAGCGCTCACCTTTTCTTCTCCGGACAAGCTTTTTCCGGATGCCCCAAATAATCGGAAAGGGGATTCATCAGAGAAATGACTTTACCCCAGTCCTCAGCAGTCCAATCCCTGTACCTTTTGCAGAATATCAGTCTGTCCCTGATGTTTTTCCTGGAGAGAAGTGGTTTCTTTGCTGCCCTTCTTGACACCAGGCCATCCTCCAAAAGTCTTCGCCTCACTGTGCGTGCAGATGCACTCACACCTGCCTGCTGCCATTCCTGAGCAAGCTCTGCACTGGTGGTGCCCCGATCCTGCAGCTGAATCAACTTTAGGAGATGGTCCTGGCGCTTGCTAGACTTTCTTGGGCGCCCTGAAGCCTTCTTCACAACAATTGAACCTCTCTCCTCGAAGTTCTTGATGATCCGATAAATGGTTGATTTAGGTGCAATCTTACTAGCAGCAATATCCTTGCCTGTGAAGCCCTTTTTGTGCAAAGCAATGATGACTGCACGTGTTTCCTTGCAGGTAACCATGGTTAACAGAGGAAGAACAATGATTTCAAGCACCACCCTCCTTTTAAAGCTTCCAGTCTGTTATTCTAACTCAATCAGCATGACAGAGTGATCTCCAGCCTTGTCCTCATCAACACTCTCACCTGTGTTAACGAGAGAATCACTGACATGATGTCAGCTATTCCTTTTGTGGCAGGGCTGAAATGCAGTGTAAATGTTTTTTTGGGGATTGAGTTCATTTTCATGGCAAAGAGGGGCTTTGCAATTAATTAGAATTCATCTGATCACTCTTCATAACATTCTGGAGTATATGCAAATTGCCATCATAAAAACTGAGGCAGCAGACTTTGTGAAAATTTATATTTGTGTCATTCTCAAAACTTTTGGCCATGGGTATACATGTGTATAAAAGGTCAGAGGTTCCTGTTTTTCAAATTAGTATACCATTGCCATATTGTAAACAATATTGTTACAGCATACACATGCAATAGGCCCACAACACAGATGGTAGAGGTGTAAAATAAAATGCTCAAAAGATCAATTATATTTTCCACAAGATCTCACTGGTCATACAGTCTGCCCTCTCTGTTAGGTCACATATTCTCATTCACATCATGCCTGATGTTACATTTACATTTACATTTTAACCATTTAGCAGACGCTCTTATCCAGAGCGACTTACAAGATGCGCATTAATACATGAGACAACATACAATGTTATCCCTTGTGATGCATTGAGGCAAAAACTTCCTGGATAACATTCTGCTGTGATGTCCTCACAGCCAGCATTCAGGGCATCCAGCAGAGCCACCTTCCACCTCCATGCTGAGAAGAACTTCTCAATCGGGTTGGGGAGTGGGAGAGGAATTACATCATTACAAGTCCATTGGTGGGCAGCATACCATTCCCTGAGGAGAGCAGAGTGGTGAAAGCTGACATTGTCCCAAACGACAACATAATTGGGCGAGTCAACCGTTATCAACTCTCTTCCCTAATAAGATACAGTATAAGTGTATTATACAGAGCCTCCAAAAATGCCAAAATGCAACAACAATTGTCCATTTTTAAACAGCACCAAACTCACTGTAACCTCATAAATGAGTGTGTTGATGATTAATTGTTGAATTCATTACTTTGCAAGTGAGTACAAGGAGCACATGACTAAATGAATTTGGGAGAAATAGCATTCAACTGAGAACAATATAATCATTTCGATTAACAGTGCTTATTTCATTGATTTTTGTGTCAATTGTAGAGATTCATGTTTACTGTTTTGAAAAAACTGTGTTCTACATTGGCATTTTTTGTGAAAGCAATCATAAATTATAGTGTTTTGGGGAATACTTACACAACTTACTGTTTTGAGAATTTAGACACTGTTTCAAGAATTGTGTTTAAGCAATTGAGAAAAACTGTAATCATGAGAAATCATGTGAGTGGAGGCAGAGCTTTTGCCCTATCACAGCTCCCTAAAACGACAGCCATGCCATGCCTTACAATGAATGAACTATAGCACTATCCATTAAATATACAAGTCCCTCCCTTTCTGATATTATATCGTCGATACTGAGAAATCTGTATGACAATGAGTGAATGAAGCGACTCTAGTATTTGATTACAGTTTTCTTTCTTTGTTCATACATTTCCTGAAACTATAACTCATTTAAACTAAACAAAATAGCCAACGGAAAAACTCTTCAAATCTATTGCAAAATGAAACACTGCATTCAAAACTATGTTATCTCTTCTCACACTTTTAACCAAAATAACACACACATGCCATCAGATGAATAGACACTACTGAGGACCAATGACACACTGGTGTGATAAATGAAAAACACTGCTATGAACATCTTGTCAAATGGCATTGTGTTGTAGCACCATATTGAGAATAGCCATCTCTTGCTCTGCTGTGAAGAGACATCGTCTTCCGACACCAGCTAGTCCTCTTTGAATTAAAAATAGTAATTATTATAATGTAGTACTACAGAATAGAACAGTAAAGAAGAAAGTTGATTACTCTAATGTTTATAGTACTTACATATTCTGATTTGTGAAAGTCTGGATCACGGACGTAACAGCTCAGGTTTGGCTGCTTCACTTCCAAACTGGACTGTGCTGTCACATGCAATGCAAAATGAAAGGATTGAAATGAAAGGAATATGTGAGTGCATTGCTGAAACTTATTTTATTAAAATATTTTAATATAATAATAAAAATAATGTGCTAAAATATAATAATATAACATAAACTTAATGATCTTGAATATAAACTTGGGGTGTAGGCTATGGGTGGGTGTGTTATGGAGGTGAAAGTTATGGGGATGTAGGTTATGGGTTGGTAGGTTATGGAGGTCTGTGTTATGGGGGTGAATGTCATGGGGGATATCGTTTTTGGGTGTGTAGGCCACGGGGGTGTGTGTTATGGGTGTGTAGGTTATGGTGGTGTACAGTGTGGGTACAGTGTGGGGGTGTAGTTTTGGGGGGTGTTGGGTTATTGGGGCATAGGTTATGGGGGTATATGTTATGGTGTGTAGGTTAAGGGGGTTTGTTGAGGTACACAGGGTTTGGGTGTGAGATATAGTGGTGGACAGTTAACTACCACTTTGTTTTAGTACTTAAGTATTTTGGTGGGCTTTGTACTTGTACCCAATTATTTTTATTTGCATCACTCTTACTCCAATACATTTTTACAGAAAATGTATGCTTTACACCAATACATTTCCCCTCAGACCCCCGCTACTCCTTACATTGGCATGTCATATGAGCACAACCGTGTGCAAATTAGCTCACTAATCACACTGGATCCTATAAGTCATCACAATCTTTAAGGTAACTAGCGAGCTAGTTAAAATGTAAATGTAGCGAGCCAATACGCTATGAAAGTGCCTACGTCACTGTTTGACATATCTAGCCAGATAATACATTGTGAAAGTGCCTACATTTAATTTAGTGAGCCAGCTAATACGGTGTGAAAGCACCCATGTCACCTTTGGTCACACACATACCACAACTGTCGTGTGTGTGTGTTGGGGGGTGTGTGTTGAGGTACAGGGGTATGGGTGTGGGGTTTAATTGTGTGTGTTATAGTAGGGGTCTGGGATATAGGTGTGTGTGTTATGGTGGTGTGGGTTATCAAATCAAATCAAATCAAATCAAATTTATTTGTATAGCGCTTTTCACAATTGAATGGTCACAAAACGCTTAACAGAGGGGGAACCCAGGCCTAGACCCCCCCAAAAGCAAGCCTATGTTATGGGGTATAAGGTTATGGAGTGTAGGTTATGGGTGTGTGGGGGTGTAAGGTTTTGGGGTGTAGACTGTGGGTGTGTAACATTATGGGATGTGGGGTTATGGGTGTCTGTGTTATGGGGGTGTGGGTTATGGGGAGTAAGGTTATGGGGGATGAGGGCATAGTATATGAGAGTGTGGGCTGTACATTGTGGGAGTGTAGGGATATAAGTTTGGGTGCAGGTTATGGGGGGTGGAGCTGAATATTATGTGTGTGTAGGTTTTGGGGGTGTGAGGTTATGGGGTGTGTAGGTTATGGTGTAGATGTGGGTGTGTTGAGGTACCGGTATTTGGGTTAATGGGGTGGAGATATGTTGGTGTGAGCAATCGGAGTGTAGGCTATGGGAGTGTGGGGGTATAGGTTATGGGAGTGTGGGGGTGTAGGTTATGGGGGTGGGAGTGCAGTATGATGCTTGTCAGCGGATCCCGGTCCCTCTCAGCACTAGCGCCACCTCGCCAAAATAGTCCTGGATCAGTGTCTGCTGGGGGCTAAATTTACCATGCCGTCACCCCCCCAGCCGCCTGCTGCCAGACGCCGCTCTGTTCAGCTCATTCAGCACAGATCTGCTTTCTGCCCTTATAAACCTATTGGACCTACTGGAGCTCATCCACCCCCCGCCTCCCCTCTCCCCTCCAATGCAGCCTCATGCTCAAAAACCCTCTGCTGGAACCTGTCACTGCAGTTCGCCAGCTCAGCATCAATGTGATCACTGCCACTCTCTAACTCAGCACCAGTGTGTTACTGAAGCACTGTAGCTGAGCGCCAGTGTGATACTACAGCCATGTTGTTCAGCACCAATGTGGTCCCTGAAGCCCATTACATTATATGAATTTAGCAGATGCTCTTATCCAGAGTGACTTACAATGCGAGAGAACACAAGTGCATCCACAAGAGCAATATGAGTGCCATAGAGTAGGCTCCCCCAGACCAGAGAATGTATGTGCATCATCACTGAAGCACTACCGTAGGTTAACTATGCCAATCCTAGAACTATAGTGCAAATCTTAACATACCATATACCACAGAAGAATAAAAAATGTATAAACCACATGAAAAAATAAAATGACTAAATGAAAATGAAAGCAAGTGCTAGAGTTTGGGGATAGAAGGGCAGCCAAGAAGCAGTGTGAAGAGGTGAATCTTCAGTCTGCAACGAAAGATAGGCAGTGATTCCACTGTCCTGATCCCTATGGGAAATGTATTCCACCACTGGGGACCAGTGACATGCATTGTGGCTGGGAGGAGCGACCACACAGGGAAGGGTTGAAGATAGATTGGAGGTATGGGGGAGTCATTCCATTCTGTTCTAGCACCAATGTTTTGATTGAAGGTCTTGCTGTGATAGGTAGCTAATGAAGTAAGGTGAGGAGGGGTGTGACATGAGAATACTTGGGGAGGTTGTAGATGAGCTGTGCAGCTGCGTTCTGGATTAACTGCAGAGGTGTCATGGAACAAGCAGGGAGTCTGACGAGGAAGGAATTTCAGTAGTCCAGACATGATCAAATTAAGGCCTGGACTAGATGCTGAGTAGAGTAGGTGGTGAGGAAGCGGTTGTATAGAAAGAATGCATATCCGACTCATGGCTACTACATAGGAAGAGAAGAAGAGTTGGTAATCTAAGGTTACCCCTATGGTCTTGGCAGTGGATGTGCTATGAGGGAGTTCACCTGTAGCATCTAGGCTGAGGGAGTGGGGAGGACCTGGAGAGAATGAAGAGCATTTTAGTCTTAGGCAGGTTGAGCTTCAGGCAACAGGCCCTCATCCAGTTTGAGATGTCCCTCAGGCAAGCTGAGATGTGTGTTGAGACCTGAGTGTCAGATGGAGGAAGAGAAAGGAAGAGCTGAGTGCCATCACCATATAAGTGCTAGGAGAAGCCATGGGAGGAGATGACAGAACCAAGAGATTGCATATAAGAAGAAAAGGATGGAGCTGAGTACAGAACCTTGAGGGACACCCATAGGATGTCTAGGGGACAACCATGGGATCTAAGAACCTACCATTCCAGGAGACCCTGAAGAAGCATCCAGAGAGGTATGATTCAGCCCATTTAAGAGCTGTGTCTGAGATGCCAAATTCAGCTAGGATGGACAGGAGAAGCATGTGGTTACCCATGTCAAAAGCCACAGAGAGGTCCAGAAGAATTAGGACTGAAGAGAAGGTAGACCCTCTAGTTGAGTGAAGTGCTTTACTGATGGACAGGAGGGTAGTTTCACTGGAGTGACCAGCCCTGAAGCCAGGCTGAAGGAGTTAAGAAGGTTGTTATGTGAGAGAAGGTGAGTGGGCAGAGAAGTGGGAGAACAGGTCAAGCAATTGAAGATAAGTAAGAACTCTAGAAGAGAGGGTTACATATGGCAGGTTACAATGGAGGTTGCAATGGAGAGTGACAGGAAGAGTCACAAAGGATAGTTGGGAGAAAGGAGGGAGAAAGAACGATACAACGAAGTGGTCAGAGGGTTAGAGGGGGGTTACTGTGAGGTTGGAGGTAGAGCAGGCCCTCAGGAAGACCAGGTCTAGCTGATTGCCTGCCTTGTGCATCAGGAGTGAGTGCATCAGGGTGAGGTCAAAGGAGTGGAGTGGGTGGGGGGAACGGATGTCTGGGGGCTCTCCAGGTGAATGTTGTCTTCTGGTCACTCCAACCTTGTAGTTTAGCATTAGTGTGTTACTGCAGCCCTGTAGTTCAACACATTACCTTACATAAATTTAGCAAATGCTCTTTTCCAGAGCAACTTAGCTCAGTATCAGTGTGGTCAGCACTGCAGAGGATGTGCTAACATTATGGGGTGGAGATTAATCTATGTAAAGGGATAGAATGATGGCATTTTGGCGACCATTTCAGGATTAAAAGCAGAGTGTTAGTGTTTCAGGGCTAAAAGCATTTCAGCATTAAAAGCATTGTTTCAGGAGCAAGGAGGAGAGAGGAGAGGCAAAGAGGAGACATGACATAATTAATTTGGTTTCCCATTAGGTTAAATGCTGAATGCTTTCTGCCATTAAGATACTGTATGTGCAAATAAGAGAATCTCCCTATTGATCTATAGTTCCCAGCATGTCATTTCAACAAGTCTGTAAATTAGAGAGTCAAACCACCAGCCACAGAGAGGGTGGTCAGAGCTTCCTGCTGTCTTCCAAAGCCTTGGAGGCCTTCAGAACCATGGACAGCAGCAGCCTCACCTATGGGCTTTTCTTATTGTCTTAGCCCTGGGCTGTCCTTAGCAACAGGCTAGCCAGTGTTATTTAATATAATTTTTATAATTTTTATTAAAAAATGTATCAGGCCATTATGCAAGTTGATAAAGTGAATTTAGATGACACATGAATCTATTCTAGTGCACTTCTTCTTTTTTCAACATAGTGCTATATTATTTGACCATTTTGCAAATGCTGTTATTTTCCACACTGCAATACAGTTACTGTTCTATATGTTTTGAAAATATGAACGTGAATGTGATTCAAGAATTTGAATGTGAATGTGAAATGTGAATGTTTCAAGAATTTTGTTCAAGCAACTGAGAAAATCTGTAAAGTATTCTGAGATTTTCTAATGCATTAATATAATTTTTATTAAACAGTCCCTATGAACCATCAGCCCCTTTATATAACCAGTTTTCTGTTTAAGATTCTTACAACGGTTGAAATTGGAAGAAATGTTTATGTCTTGCTCATTCCCTTGTCAAATTAATTTAAAAAACACCAGGCACAGTGGTGTCATTCTTTGTGCATCCTTTTGTAAAAGGCTGACCCTTCGCTAAACCACGCCCCCCCTTAGTTACTGTTGCTAAGTCCGTCAAGCTTTTCGCCAGCATGGCGCTCCCACTGTCAGAAAAAGAAAATAGAAAAAGCGATTTCAGATAGAAGCAGACAGAAGGGTCTACAATATGCATTTGAAGGTTATATTCAAGATATCACACTGACTCAGCAACAAAATGACGTTAAAAAAATTAAGATAGAAGCGAAAGCCTACAGATCAGAGTAAAAGTGAACCACCGCATCACCTGGCGATTGAGACAGAGGACAATGACATTAAGGAGCAACACTGTTCCTGTAAAGCTGGGTAGGTCTCTATTCACTATTACAATCATTAAAAAGCAAAAGCAGTAGGCCTATATATCGTTACATTCAGTAGTAAGTTAGCTAGCATTAGCTAACTAACGTAACATTAGTAGCCTATAGTGTGCTGTAACGACATTACTCTGGTTAGCTCCACAGGTAGCTCCATACCCTGGACCTCTGTAAAGCAAAAAATATCAGCAGTGTGTCAGCCCAGTCCTCCACAAGATTTGGGTACTCGGGACTGGGCTTCCCATTGACAAAGTGCTGAAATAGTAATGAAAAAATAGTATTACATTTTGACATCAAGGTAACGTTACCCACAGGTTTTTTAGAGCTTGACTGTAACATCTTAACGTTAGCAAGCTGGCTGGATCACGAATAACAAAGCTAACATTTAGTCTAACTTTACCAACGTTGCAACCCGGAGCTGTATATCCAGACCGTAGCCACGTTAGCTTAGCTGGCTAACACTTTTCAGGATTTGATTTTGGTTTTGTAAAGGAAAAAAAACGTATATCTCCTTCCAACCTCTCTGGGTAACGAGTGTCACTGTTACAAGTGCCCCAGGCACAACTTTTAACCATAATTAGCTAAAAATCCACAAAACCAGCTCGAAAATGAAGAAAATCTCAAATTTTCCCGTCAAAGTCAATGGAGTGCAGCAAAAAACGTTTCGGGGCGTGGTTTAGCGAAGGGTCAATTGCCAGCTTGAGGATGTCTGAAACTGTAAGCTATTTCATCCTTAGTTTTATTTTTACAGTAACATATTGGTATTGGTCAAACTAAGAGGCTGTCTTTTTCATGGATCTGTTGGTGGATCTCAACTATGACTTGTCACATACCTGAGGACTGGGGCATGTGGGATACAGTACTTTTTGCTCAGGACTCATTTGCAACAGAACTCTTTAAAGAGGGGAGAGACGTGATTCTGTTGGGGGGTGTGAGTGAGTAACCTAGTTTGGGAATTCTGAACCATTTTAAGTTTCTGAAGTAATGTAGCACTGGTCTGACTAGCTATCTATCTATCTCTATATATATACTGTATATATACAGGTACATATATATACATACATACACACACACAGACAATCAGGTTCAGAATTGTTGGCACACTTGATCAAAAAGAGAAAAAAGGCTATATAAAATAAACAACACCGATAATGCCCAAACATATGGGGAAACCTTTTTGGGGGGTACTTTTGTTCTAAAACAATCATTCTAAATTTTATTTTATTTTTATTGAGTAATTCTATTTTCATTTTATTACAAAATAAAAAATATTACAATAATTGATTCCCATAAGTATTCACCCCCTTGACTTAATACTTGTTAGAAGCACCTTTAGCTGCAACCACATCTGTGAGTCTATTTGAGTACGTTTCTACCAGCTTTGCACATCTGGACACTGCAATTGTTTCCCATTTTTCTTTCCAAAATTTCTTGAGCTCCTTCAGCTTGGATGGGGACCATTGGTGAACAACAATATTCTAATCTTTTTCAAATCAGGGTTATTGTCCTGCTGGAATATAAATCTTCTCTCAAGTCCCAGGTCTTTTGTAGACTGCAGCAGGTTTTCCACCAAGATTTGTTTATATCTTGCTCCATCCATTTTACCCTCTAAATGTTCCATTCCCTGAAGCAAAGAAGCAGTCTTAATTAGGCTTAGCATTAGGCTCCTGCTACCATGTTTCATTTCACGGTAAGGACAGTGCTCTTGGGATTATGTGCAGTGTTAGGCTTGCCCCAAACATAGCACCTAACATTGAGGCAAAAAAGTTATTCAATCTTGGCCTCATCAGACTATAGAATCTTCCTCTACTTGGTTTGAAAGTCTCCCACGTGCCTTCTCCCACGTGCCTTCAACAATGGTTCTTCTTGCCACCCTCCCATAAAGCACAAATTTGTGAAGCGCCTGGGCTATCTCCCATCTCTGCCATGGAAGGCTGTAACTCTGTCAGAGTTGCCATAGGTCTCTTGATGGCCTCCCTGATAAGTGCCCTTCTCAGATGGATGCTCAATTTTGGAGGACAGCCTGTTCTAGGCAAAGTCACAGTTGTGCCATATGCTCTCCATTTCTTTATGATGGACTGAACAGTGCTCCAGGGGATATTCAAAGTCTTTGAAATCTTCGTATTACCTTCTTTTGCTTTGAATGTTTTTTGGTCTTCATGATGAAGCTCTTGTGTGGAAATGCACTAACCAACTGTGGGACCTCTCACAGACAGATGTATTTAATTTGAGATCACAGGTGGACTCCAATCAAATAATTGTGACCTCTGAAGACAATTGCACCAGTTTATTTAGGTGTCTCTTAGCAAAAGGGGTGAATACTTTTAATCAATTATCAATTATCGTGGAATTATTTGTAATTAATTAAGAAAAAGCTTCAGAGTTGTCTTTTTTATTTGACATTAGTATTTTGTGTTGATCAGTGGCAAGAAATCCCAATTAATTCCATTTTTATTCCATGAAGTAAAAAAATAAGATGTGAAAAATGCCAAAGGAGGTGAATACTTTTTATACCCACTGTAAGTTAATCTTAAGGAACTGTATTGTGGCCTTCCATCACTTCCTGTAGAAAACACTTCAGTAGAGTATAAAAAGTAGGCAGCACACGTAAAATCCCTTTGTCACCCATCACCATGGGGAAAGCCAAAGAACTGTCAAATCAACAGACAGATGGTTGTTGACCTACACAAGTCAGGTAATGGGTAGAAAAAAATACATCATTGGTTAAACATACCACTAACCACTGTTAGTGCAATAATCAAAAAGTTTCAACATCTGGAACAGTTGCAAACTGTGTGTTGTCCCCACACACAGTGAGGAAGATGGTGAGGGACGAAACCCAAGAAGAAGAGCCCAAGGACCACAGTTGAAGAACTGCAAACTAGTTGTGTCTTGGGGTCACAAAGTCTCAAAATCAACCATAAGACACCACCTCCATGCCAAAAGGCTCCTTGGAACCGTTGCAAGAAGAATAGATATCTTCAAGCATGTGGAGTTTACCAAACGTCATTGGAACTATGACGAACCAGGTGCTATGTTCAGATGAGACAAAAATGTTACCTTTTGGCCATGTACACTATCTGCATGTTTGGTGTAAAAAGAGGGATGCATACAAGGAAAAGCACCTCATGCCTACTGTCAAATATGTTGGTTGATCATTGATGCTTTTGGGCTGTTTTGCTACCGGCAGTCAAGGGAACTCTTGTTAAGATCAATGGTATCAATGGTGTAATGAATTCCACAAATACCAGGACCTTTTATCCAAAAACCTGGTTGCCTCTACCAGGACCTTCCAACAAGACAATGACCCCAAACATACCTCGAAATCAACACAGAATTTGTTCACTGAAACAAAATCAATGTTTTTCAATTGTCATCTCAGTCTCAGACCTATCAAATACATGTTGTCTGAATTGAGGAGGGGAGTCCATAAGCTCAAACCTAAGGATATCAAGGATCTTGAAATGTTCTGCATAGAGGAATGGTCCAAGATCCCTCCAAATGTGTTCTCCAACTTTATGAAACATAATAGAAATAGGCTGAGTGACATTGTCTTTGCCAGGGGAGACTGCACCAAATACTTAAAACAGGGGTGCTTTTTTTTTTGATGAATTTATCATTTGATTACATTGAATCATTAATAACGTCAAATATTTTCCACATGTTGGAAAATTATAATTTATCTCAGTAATTATATAATTTGCTTTCTACAGTTTTTTTTTCTCATTTTCATCATGGGTGCCAATAATTCTACACCTGACTGTATATACTTATATTCCCCTTTCTCCAGATCTTAGTTGTGTAATTTGTTTTGTTCTGTCTGTTATTTGTCACGTTTGCTTTGGCAACACAGCGCCATGCTAATAAAGCATCTTTAAATTGGACAAAAATGAATTGAGAGACTGAGTGAGAAACATCGAAAGAGAAAGGAGAGAGGGTTAGAAAGACAGATACATACATACATGTGTATATCTAATTTATTGCACCCATCAGATACCGCTCAATGTTTAGACAGTCAGATAGTCCAGGCATCTATGACCAGGGCTGGACTGGGAGAAAAAATCGGCCCTGCCATTTCGCGCTCAGACCGGCCCGGCACCCGGTGCGAGCGCCGCATTTTCTGTCGACCGGGGTGCTGCGCGAAAAGAAGCTGAGACCAGTTCGTTTATATGCGCGAAAAATTTGTTGCGCCCCTCGGAACACCCGGTCCGTGGTATAATATATATAAAATGATTCTACCGGCCCTACCGAGGCCCTACCGGCCCAAAACTAGACCGGCCCACCGGGCATTTGCCCGGTAGACTATATAGCCAGTCCAGCCCTGTCTATGACCAATGGATTGTGTGAAAAGACAGCTGAATTGACAGCCGAGGTTGCAGTGAGCGCAGCTTAGAATGCAATTGGCCATTCCAGATGGGAGAAAAAAGGACTAAAAACATGTGGGTAAACCCTGATGCAGACATTTGCAAAATGAGAGGCGGATGTGGGTACAGGGTGGGTGTAGCCTGGCCATTGAAAATGGTTGATATAAAAGTTATGGCTGCCAAAGGAGAAAAGGATGTGGTCAGGGCTGGACTGGCTATATAGTCTACCGGGCAGATTCCCGGTGGGCCGGTCTAGTTTTGGGCCGGTAGGGCCGGTAGAATTATTATTTTTAATTTAAAAAAATATAAATATATATTATTTTTTTTGTCATCTAACGGCCAACTAAAAATGGACAGCGGCCCATTGGTTCATTTTCTATACTGACACTGGGCCGGCCCAATCACATGCTTTTTTTGCCATCGAACGGCTGCCCCAAAATGGACAGACTGCAAGGATGTCGTAGTGATGGGCGGTGTCCGACCGATTGTGATGGGCCGGTCTGAGCCAAATGGCAGGGCCTATTTTTTGTCCCAGTCCAGCCCTGGATGTGGTCACTGTGAAACTATTGAGGTTGAGAGAGAGATGCACTTTCTCCCACACAGTGGAAAATACCCTCAAAAGAAAAATATTTTAATAGATTGAAATATTGAAACATCTGCCCTCAATACTATAAAATGAATGAACAACAAAAACCATCAGTTTTAGAAGGGGAAGGACAGCTAGCACCACTAGCTCCTCAGTCTGTTACAGTTAGCCATAGCCTGAGGGACACTGAGTGGCATAATTCAGTTGACAAGGCAAATGCACGACCAACCACGTTAATGTGTTATAATCTATAATATTATTTACAACATACTTAGAACTTTTTGGTATAAATACAATTTTAATTACATTACTGTTACCATTTATTTTACTATTCATTCATTGTTACTTTGGTGTAATTTTGTAATGTTTTATTTGAAAAACTAAATTCTGCTGTGCTAACCTGATACAAGTTATTGTTAAGCCAATAAAGCATATCTGAATTTGAATCTGAGAGAGGGAGAGAGAGAGAGAGCGCTTATGTCAGCCTTTGGATCGAGTGTCCCTCTTCCCTCCAGCCCTGTCCCTTTGGCCTGATAACAGAACTCTGCTCTGCTGTTGACTCATGGCTTCTCAAAGCTGCCTTATATAGCTGTATCCCACACAGCCAAAGCCCTTTCGTGGAGCTTAGCCTCAGATCTGTTTAGCAGAGGGACTGCAGGCAGGGGGATGCAGTTTGGACCCCCAGAGCCCCGCTCATATTAATACCCCACACTGACAAATATGGGCACTGATGGGGTACAGGACAGGGGAACCATGGCAGGAAGATCATAAAGGATACAAACACAGTGTCAGGACAGTTGGACAGATCGCTGTCACAAACAGACAAATGGCAACACCCAGACAGACAAATGGAACACTAACACGGCACTGTGAGCTGACAAAACACTGAGACTAACAGATAACTGAACAATAACAGACAGATTACTGACATATACAGACAGGTGTGAATCCAGTGTGGTCTCTGTACAGGTTATTTCTTTGGTCTTGGTTGAGAATGTATGTGGTATGCCACACATGTAGTCAGACATAATGTTGCCTCTGTTGCCTCTGTTCACATATTAGACCTTGTACATTTTTTACACTCACAGGTGGCAGATGCTCTTATCCAGAGTAACTTACACAATTTACCTTTTTAGGCCCCATCCATTTATACAGCTGGATATTTACTGAAGTGATTCAGGTTAAGTACCTTGTTACAATCGAACCATGTTACAAGCACAGTTCCCTACCCACTACACTGCTGCCCCAATTGTATTCCTCATATTGTTTGTGCCATTGCTACTCCAAGCTTTTACTTTATGGCCCCCAAAAAATGTTTGATCTGTAAGTCAGTGAGCATATCCTTTAGTTTTTTATGAAATCTTCACTCCTTTATTTCTCATTGTTGCTGAGGTCTACTACTGTAAACGCAATTCACTTTAGCTTTAAATTGGACAGTTCAGGCACTCTCATAAACACATATATTTTGCCATTTGCACCTGTTGTACATTTTTTGTATCATTGATATCATTGATTCCTGCATCTGCAACCTTACACTTCTATTGTCCTTGGCTAACTGCTCTGGGTGAATGATTCAACACTCTGCTAACTGCTCTGGGTGAATGATTCAACACTCTGCTAACTGCGCTGGGTGAATGATTCAACGTTCTGCTAATGGCTCTGGGTGAATGATTCTAAACTTTGTTGACTGCTCTGGGTGAATTTTCCACACTGTTGATTATACTGTGGGTGAGTGACTGACAAATATGGGTTCAGTCAGCAACACAAGAGGGCACAGAGGGAAATTAATTAATGGTAAATTCTGCACTGATATAAAGAAATATTGTTTTTACACAGAGAGTTATCAATGCTTGGAACAGCTTGCCAGATTATGTAGTAGAGGTAGAGACACTTAGGACATTTAAGTCCAGGCTTGATACAGCGCTGGATATTCTTTAAACACCCTAGGCAAATAAAGAGCCTAGATGGGCCAAAACGGCTTGTATTTGTCATTATGTATTATTTTGTTCTTATGTGTGTGTGTATTAGTGTGTGTGTGTCTGTGCATTGTCAGTGGGCATGATAGAGAGCCCCTTTCCCCTTCCCTCAAGAGGCTTTGCCTTTTGCCAGGCCGCCATTGTAAATAAGAATTTGTTCTTAATGGCTTGCCTGGTTAAATAAAAAAAGTCTCTGTGTGTGTGTGAGTGTGTGTTTCTGAGTTATGTGGTGTATATACACGTGTGTGTGTGTGTATGTGTGTGTGTATGTATATTTGCGTGTAACTGTGTATTAGTGAGTGAGTATGTGTGTGTATGTGTGTGTGTGCGTTAGTCCTCTGATGAGGTGTAAACACATCTGCTTTTCTCGCACCTGTTGCTGCATTACCTTGGCCCAGTTGGCACACTCTCTGTGCCAGTCCCAGACACAGCTACACCATTGGCCAGTGTAGCTGTCAATCACAGAGTCAGGTTTCGCACAGATTTAGAAAGTGCAGGAGCAGCGCTCTATACCCACACTTTTATGGACCTGACACTCCCTGCAATGAGAACGGCACACAGAAGCACAAAACGTTTAGTAGGTTTTGTCTGTGGTGAAGCCAGTGTAAAAAATATATATATAATAATAGTAAATTATTAAATAAAGTAAATAAAGACACACTAGGCACACTCACATGCACACACACACACACACACACACACACACACACACACACACACACACACACACACACACACACACACACTCATACTAGGCACACTAAACCCTGCTAGTACACCAAAGATTCAGCTGTGCCACTGAAAAACAGGCAATAAGGGCAATAAGAGAGTGTTGGTGCTAAATCTGGCTAAACGGAAGACTGGTGACCAGGTGTACAGTATATGATCAGTCATGCACTCTAAGGATTGTGATGACATGTGGATTTTATGACTTCCCCCCGCCCCCCGCCCCCTCCTCCTCACTGAAAATTATTTAGGATAATCTCACTTTGTGATTTATGCATTTGTTTTTAACAAAAACATATCAACATTTCTTTGTTGGACTGATAATGAAAAGCTTGCATTATATGGAAGGGAGAGAAGAACACACAAAATAGCATTGCTATGGAAATAGGTTACAGCATCATTCATCCTTCATGTGGAATTGCATTTTATAATGTGGAAAAAATCTGTAGCACGGCGTGAGATGCCCTCTGTGTTCAGCCCAGCAGTGCCTGCTCAGCTGTTTCTCGCAGAGCTCCACTCCTAGCTTTCTCCACTGTGTTATAGTTGACTCATTGTGTTATAGCTGACTCATTGTGTTACAGCTGTCTCCACTGTAATATAGTTGACTCACTGTGTTATAGCTGACTCACTGTGTTACAGCTGTCTCCACTGTGATATAGCTGACTCACTGGCTGTGTCCGAAACCGCTCACTCGTTCCCTATTCCCTATTCCCTATATAGTATAAACTATATAGTGTACTATGTAGCGAACGAAAGTAGTGTTTTCGGATACTACAACTGAACGTTATTTGCGTCAAAAAAAGTGTCGGATATTCAGGTGACGCAAGCGGATGCGCCCAGTATCACCAGTAAACAAACCGAGTACTCATGGCAGCGGGTTGAAATGTACTGAGGTGGTATCGGGTTTGCATGTTCAGTTTTGAATGTTAAATCCCAAATAAATTGTTGAAATTCTAATGATGTGCAAGTGTGGTTTTGTCAACTGTGGTGCTGTCTGCTAGCCACTGCTTTAGCCACCAATAGCTACCGTTATGGAAGTCGTGAGCTAACTAGCTCGTGTGGAGAAAATAACGTTAGGATAACTCACGAGCTCACGACTAGCACCAACTCCCATAGCGATCATAACGGTAGCTATCGGTGGCTAAAGCAGTTAGCTAACGTTACCACCATGATTCCTGTTTCTGTTTTACTGCTGTTGGCTCAATTTTTGTTCTTGAGGCATAAACGGAGGCGTATGTATGACGGTATGACACGACCGCATTGCATTGTGGCACACGGGAGAAATTGTAGGGTACAGTCGATGTACACTACAAATCACAGTGAATTGTGGGTATTTTCTCGTTCACTATGTAGTGAACGAAATTAACAGTTTAGAATTTGTCGCACACTACAAAATGGCGTACACACTATATAGTGTACTATATAGGGAATAGGGAGCGGTTTCGGACACAGCCACTGTGTTATAGCTGACTCACTGTGTTATAGCCTAACTCGTTGTGTTATAGCTGACTCACTGTATTATAGCTGACTCACTGTGTTATAGCTGTCGCCACTGTAATATAGCTGACTCACTGTGTTATAGCTGACTCATTGTGTTATAGCTGACTCACTGTGTTATATAGCTGACTCATTGTATTATAGCTGACTCATTGTAATATAGCTGACTCACTGTATTATAGCTGACTCATTGTATTATAGCTGACTCATTGTAATATAGCTGACTCACTGTATTATAGCTGACTCGTTGTGTTATAACTGACTCATTGTATTATAGCTGACTCATTGTATTATAGCTGACTCGTGTTATAGCTGACTCAATGTGTTACAGCTGACTCACTGTGTTACAGCTGTCTCCACTGTGATATAGCTGACTCACTGTGTTATAGCTGACTCATTGTGTTATAGCTGACTCACTGTGTTATATAGCTGACTTACTGTCTTATAGCTGACTCACTGTGTTATAGCTGACTCGTGTTATAGCTGACTCAATGTGTTACAGCTGACTCACTGTGTTATAGCTGACTCACTGTGTTATAGCTGACTCGTGTTATAGCTGACTCAATGTGTTACAGCTGACTCACTGTGTTATAGCTGACTCGTTGTGTTATAGCTGACTCACTGTGTTATGGCGGCAATGTTAGCATAATGGTTAAGGAACTGGGCTCGTAACGTAAAGGTTGCAGGTTTGATCCCAGGTGGGGCACTGCCGTTGTACCCTTGAGCAAGGTAATTAACCTGGATTGCTTCAGTAAATATCCAGCTGTATAAATGGATTGTATGTAAAAAAAATGTGAAACTGTGTCGCTCTAGAGGGTCTGCTAAAATGCCTGTAATGTAGCTGACTCACTGTGTTATAGCTGACTCGTTGTATTATAGCTGACTCATTGTGTTATAGCTGACACCACTTTGTTAGATTATCCCCATTAATCTGAGATGTGGTCATGCAGAGAGAAAAGACTTAAAAACTGAACAGAAATATGGTCGTCTGGAATGGTTAGAGAGATCTTGACGTGCGATGGAAATTAGACAGACCTGGGCAGGTAAGAGACATACTGGGAGTTAAGAGAGACTCAGGCAGGTGAAAGACATACAGGTATGAGAGATACAGGGAGGTAAGAGAGATTCAGTCAGGTGAAATAGATCTTTTAACCTGTCTAAACCTGTTTTAACCCGTCTTTTGTTCTGCAGTTCGCTGCTCAAGTCCTAGAAGATTTTGAGGAAGAGGACATTGGCTTTGGTCTTGTTGAAGAAAAGAAGGATAGCATGGTGGCAAAGAAACTAGGTAACCCTCTACTGCCCCCTAACTGCAGAAACCTCATACTACATAACTCCCCACAATTCTCAAAGCATTATATTTGTGCACAAACAGCAAAGACAAGATAAAGCTGCACACAACTATAATAAACCTGAAATTATTTATGAGGCACCAGGCCAATTAAAAAGTCCAGATCTTTGTTGTCACGGCTTAATCAGGCTGACAGAGAGTAAGCATTTCTAATATAAAACATCAATTTGGGTTTGATACAAGTTCATTTAAAGTACCTCTGATGATAATGGAAACAGAGAGAGAGAGAGTTCCATCATTATTAACTGAGTAAAATACTTCAGCTCTAAATTCCACAGCTGAATAAAACACAGAAGCTCTAACTTTCACAGCTGAATAAAAGCACAACCTCTCAGACAATGGCCCACTGCAGTTACAGTCTTTCTCAATGGCTTGAAATAATCTTTTGAAAGAACATTGTTAATTGGATAATAGTTTGAAACAAGAAACAAAACTCTGTTTTGCATTTGGCAGTACAGCAAATACATTTGTGAAATGTATTCTTTATCTCGAAGCAACTAATAAGTTCAACAAAAGAATGTATTGCCTTCAAAAATGTTAATACAAGCATACAGATATTTGCAATCAAACTGAATACATTAAAAGCTGTTCTCTCTAAAATTACTGTGCCAAATTGAAAGTCTCCACAGCTGAGCTTTTTGCCCTATGGTTGATACATCCTGATATTGCTACGGTGTTGTCCTGGGACTGATCCACAATAGTGGCTTTGATGTAATTTGATACGTTTGTTGCTCTTGGATGCTTTGACCTCCTTGCACACCTCTCCCACCTCTCATGTGTACATCTCTTCCTCTCACGGGTTCCATTGCTTTTGTGTTGACAAAAATAAATATAAATATAAATGTACATATTTATATTCTATGTAAATTGTTGCACAAAACTTTAAATACACTCACAGTATTCATTCAAAGATCTATAATCGTTATGCATAAAGTTGAGGGATGGCAGAGTGTGTTAAATTGGTAATAACGTGACATTAAGAATGAAGAAATGGCCATCTCCAGTTGATTGAAAACAGAGTATGGCAGCACAGGTATAATTAAGTGATGTGGATGTGTTTTTGAGAAGAATCTTACCCTGGGGAGTTTGTGTATATATATCCCTACAGTCAGGGCCAGCATTATCAGCACCCTTGATTAAAATGAGCAAAAAAGGCTGTATAAAATAAACAACACAGATAATGATGCTATATGTTAGCTGTGAGCAATAAATAAAACCAAACTGCAATAAAATTATATTTATTTAAGTTAATCTAAGTCTTAAGGAACTGTATTGTGGCCTTCCATCACTTCCTGTTTCACTAGGGTATAAAAAGGTAACACGCATGTAAAATCCATTTGTCATCCATCACCATGGGGAATGCCAAATAACTGTCAAATCAAAAGAGACAAATGGTTGTTGACCTACACAAGTCAGTTAATGGGTACCAAAAAAAACTGTATATAAATAAATGGCTATACATTACTAACCACTGTTAGGGCAATAATCAAAAACTTTCAAATATCTGGAACACAATTGCCAGGAAGAGGATGCAAATGCATGTTGTCCCCATGCACAGTGAGGGAGGCAAATAAGAAGTCAAGGTCCACAGTTCAAGAACTGTAGACTTTAGTTGCATCTTGGGGTCATAAATGATCAAAATCAACCATAAGACACCACCCTCATACCAACAGTCTCTTTGGAAAGGTTGCAAGAAGAAAGTCCTTATTGATAGCAACTAACAAATTCAAGCATCTGGAGTTTACCAAACGTCATTGGAACTATGATTGAAACCAGGTGCTATGGTCAGATGAGACCAAAATTGAACTTTTTGGCCATGTACACCATCGGCATGTTTGGTGTCAAAAGAGGGATGCGTACAAGGAAAAGCACCTCATACCTACCGTTAAATATGTTAGTGGATCATTCATGTTTTGGGGCTGTTTTGCTACCAGCAGTCGAGGGGCTCTTGTTCATATCAATGGCATAATGAATTCCACCAAGTACCAGGACATTTTAGCCAAAAACCTGGTTGCCTCTGCCAGGAAGCTGAAACGTAGGCATAGGTGGATCTTCCAACAAGTCAATGATCCCAAACATACCCCAAAATCAACACACTCATCTCCAGACTTAAACCCTATTGAAAACATGTGGTCTGAATTGAGGAGGGAAGTCCATAAGCGCAAATTTAAGGATATCAAAGATCTTGAAAAGTTCTGCATAGAGCATTGGTCCAGCATCCCTCCAAATGTGTTCTTCAACCTTATTAAACATTATAGAAATAGGATCAGTACTGTTATCCTTGTACTAAACACTGCGCCAATAATTGTGAAACCTTGTTTTATTTAATTTTTTATTTATCATGATTCATTGAATCATTAATAAAGTTAAATATTTTCCACATGTTGGAAAATTACAATATATTTCAGTACTGGTATTATTTGCCTTCTACAGTTTTTTTGCTGATCCATATATATACAGTGGGGTCCAAAGGTACCAAGATCTGTTTGTTTTCATTTTTCATCAAAAACTAACACAAAAGTTTTACTCAGGAGAACAATTTGACCTCAAACTACTTCACTAAGCTCTGCTCAGCTGCAAAAACCTTTGCAAAGGAAGTATCCTTTTTCAAGATTAAAGCACCTGCAGTAGCAACGAGAACACATAGAGAACCAATAATGTCAATATCCAATGAATTGTTACAAGATAAAAATAACTCACACTGTGTATTAGGAGTGTCCATGTATTAAAACTTAAATGAAAAATAAGGTGTCACATTTTGAGGAAATTAAAGGTAATGGTGTGCAAACAAAATATTTATAGATATTTCAATTTCATACCATCCTTTCTCAAACAAACTTTTTTTAATTTGTATCAGTGTTTTATGACATTCTTGAACAACAAATACCACATGAGTAAACATTTTGTGTTAGTTTTCGATGAACAATGGTAGTGGAACCAAAAACTGAAAAATAATGTAAATTTCAAAGTAAAAAAAAAAAAAGAAGCAATTTCCAGGGAACAAGTAATGGGTTAACATGGGTTAACTCTGTGCAAGTCGCCGACTCTGGATCCAGCAAAAGAGCCCCAGATCATCACGCTTCCTCGAAGTTTGACAGTTGGTGTCACACACTGAGGAACCATCCTTTCGCCTACTCGACGGCCTACAAAAGCCTTTCAAAATTTCAAGATTTCAGTCCACTGGTGGTGCTTCATGGCCCAGGCAAGCCTCTTTTTCTTATTTTGCCATCTTAGCAATGGCTTTCTGACTGCCACTCGACCTGTCAAACCTGCAGCTTGAAGTCTTCTCTTCACAGTTGAAACTGAGACTTCCTTACTTGGACCAGTGTTAAGCTGTGCTTGAAGCTGTTGTCCTGTGAGCCGCCTATCACGCAAGCTGTTGACTCTCAGGTCTGCCAGACCTCTTCCTGTCAGAGTTTCTTCCAGTTTCCAAGTGCCTTTTGATGGGGTAGGAAACTACTCACTGCCAAAAAAATGTACAAAAAAATGTACGTTTTTGGTAACCTAAACTTTTTTTTTTTACCTCTGGAAGTTTACCGTTTACCTTTGTGCCTTTTCAGGTTATTCACTTGACTTGAACTGCTTAAATTTTTGTAAAAACTGTTCTAAAACTTTTGACCAGTAGTGTATATATACTGTACAGTACTGTGCAAAAGTCTTAGGCCACCCAAGTAAATGTTTGAAGCTATGTTTAAAGATATTTATCTGGGCAGTGTTTATATGCTTGGAAAAACATGATATAACATTAGAATAAATACAAATAAACATTTAATACAATAAAAAGTATGATTTTATTGCATTTTCCAAAAAGTTATTGAGATCTTGTGATATCCTCCTTGAGGAACACACAGTATTAAATTGGTCACCTCAGAGCCCCGACCTCAACATAATTGAAGCTGTATGGGATTACTTGGACAGGGAAAAGAACAAAAAGCTGCCAAAAGTCAAAAGAAGAGTTATGGCAAATCCTGTAAGAAGCTTGGAAGAATTTACCACAGGACTATTTAGCAAAAATTACACAACAGTCTACCAAAGCGAATTGCTTCAGTTATGCATTCTAAGGGAGGCCTTGTTTTAAAAACACAATTCGTTTTTGTTACTTTTCATCAATGTTATATTGTGTTTTTTCGGCCAAATAAACACTTACACTGCTCAGATAAATAGCCTAAGACTTTTGCACAGTACTGTATTTAAATATAAGCCATTCCCGGAAGGTGCTCAGATGTAAAATCTGTTATACTGTAGCTCTCAATAAGATGAGCTGTATGGAGACACAGTCCAGGAAAGGAGGCCAGGAAACTATTGCACAGCGCTGCACTCTAGTGGACATATTTGTGGGAACTGAGGCTGTAAATCTGCATTTGATATAGGTCCCTGTCAGGACTGTCCCTTAACACCCCACCTCCATTGCATCTGTCCTGTGTATATGACCACAACCCCCCCCAGCCCCACGGTGTCCATTCCTATTTATTCTGTGTATTCAACCCCATTGGCCCCTCTACGCCCAACAGATCTGGACGAGGTAGACAGCATCTACATCTTCACGGAACATGAGGTGATCGAGTACGATGGCGAGCTGTCTGCACACTCACTGGTGGAGTTCATCTACGATGTGAGTAAGAGAGAGTGATATGATCAAATCTCTCACTTTCACAGCAATTTGCTATTCTTCTGCTTCTTTTTTCTGATCAAATATTTCCACACTACTCTAAATCTCCCCAATATCTATGCAGTACAGTAATTCTACCCAATATCCAAGCAGTACTATAATTCTATCCAATATTGATGCAGTACTGTAAATATACCTAATATCAATGCAGTACTCTAAATCTACCCAATACCCATGCAGTAGTCTAAACTCCCCAATATCCATTAGGGATGAGTACAGTTACAGGTGTAACTGTGTACACACACACACACAAAATGAATTACCCGGAAATTAAATAAATAAATAATATAAATACTTTTAATATTACGTATTAATGTTCCTCACAAAATATAAATAGTTTTTTCAAACGTAAAAATACATTTTTAGAAATAAAACTGCATTACATCGTTAAGAAAAATATAAATATAAACTGGAAGGACGTGCGCGGAAGGTCTATAGGGCTAATACAAAAACGTGGCAAGATGAGCTGGCATAATTAGCAGAGGTAAAGCAAAAGCATTGCAATATTTGACAAAGAATGGAGAAAACTACAAAATGCACACTATTGATTTAGTTCTTATCTTGTATTACTTTTAGGCAGTGCACATGTATTTGTCTTTTTTTAATACAGGCTCTCAAAGCACTTGCCCTATTGCATTAGAAATAGGGGCTCTTCCCAAAATAAAGGAAATGATTAAGGGTTCTGGTGGCTCTGTTAGGGTGTGGGGTGCATTTTCCTGGCATGGTTTAGGTCCACTCAAGGGGTTGAGCGGACCTAAAAACTAAAGTAAATACCTATAAATACAATGCCATTCTGAGTGATCACCTTCATTCTATGGTGAAGCATTTCTATCCTTATGGGAGTGGTCTCTTCCAGGTTGACAATGCCCCCATCCACTGGGCACAAGTGGTCACTGAATGGTTTGATGAGCAATAAAACTATTTAAACCATATGCCATGGCCAACTCAGTCAGATCTCAACCCAATTGAGCGGCACCTGATACAGCGTTTTCCACCACCATCAGCAAAACACCAACTGATGTAATTTCTCATGGAAGAATGGTGTTGCATCCCTCCAATAGTGTCCCAGACACTTGTAGAATCTATGACAAGGTGCATTTAAGCTGTGCTGGTGGCTTGTGGTGGCCCATCACCCTATTAAGGCACTTTATGTTTGTGTTTCCTTTATTTTGGCAGTTGCCTGTATACATTTATTATACTAAGTCTCTCGGGCCTGTATAACTGTTATGGATTGTGACTAATATTTTCTTTTTATTAAGGTAGACGGCACTTATGCTGCTGATTCACTCAATTTGTTGTGCTTTAAATATAAACTAGTGGTGAATTTTACAATAATGTTTTTTATTTTCATTTCGTAATAGTAATTAATGATACAATTCCATGGTTAAGGCGGTTAATAACCCAACATTCCAAAGTGTACACTTTTACTAAAAATAGCCCAAACACCCCTAATATCCATTCAGTGCTGTAAATATACCCAATATCCATGCAGCACTCTAAATCACCCCAATATATTTGTTTATATGGCACTGTTATAAATTGTATTATATGTGATATCCCCTCTCTCTCCCTCCCTTTCTCCCTCTCTTTCTCTTTTCCTCTCTGCAGGTGCTAGAAGACCCGGTGGAGTTCATTGAAAATGAGTTGGAGCTGAAAGCGTTTGAGAACATTGAGGTGGACATCAAACTGATTGGCTACTTCAAGAATGAGAAAACTCAACGTATGTACTCGGACCATGTGGAACTGAAACTCACAAACAACAAACATACAACTAGGAAACATACTAGTTTGCCAGAATTCAATGCACTTGGCCCAATTTTTTACAATTTCAAATGTATTTTTCTGTTCTTGAGTTTGATGTATTAAATGTATTATTAATATTATTATTGTTATTATTATTATTATTATTATGATAAACATACAATTATATGATCGTATTTGGTAATTGGTTCCTGTATGTCAGCACATGGTGTTACATAATGTTAAATAATTAATGAGTTCAGAGGGTTAGGCATACTGCATATAAGGGTTTTAGTGACAGTCTGTAAAATGATGGCAGTATCGGTTGCAGTGCAGAAAATGATGAGGATGTTTAGTGATAGTCTGTAAAACGATGAGGGTGTTCGTGACAGTGTGTAAAATGATGACTGTTAGTTGCAGTGTCTAAAATGATGAGTAATCTCTTGATGAGACCGGTTTCTCTTTTCAGATTTTGTGGAGTTTGAGGATGCAGCTGAAGAGTTTCACCCTGCCATTAAGTTCTTTGCCACCTTTAGTTCAAAGGTACAAAAAAAACAACCCAAAACAACAACAAAGCATTCCTTAATCTCAGAAACACAAAAGGGGAAAACGTGCGTGTTTGCTTCCAGTTACAGCATAAACAGCTCATTACAGCCATTTATAACTGACAGACAGAGAGACAAAATAATTAATATAATGGCTTGGCTCATATTGACTATTTAAGCCAGCTAGCAATTTGATTAGCTAGATAGCTAATCACTTTAATTTCTTATTCATCTAAGAACATAAGAGAGAACGGACTGTTCAGCCTATTTGGGCACTAAAGAGTATCTAGTGCTGCATCTAGCCTAGACTTGATCTGGCAAGCTGTTCCAGGCATTGACAACTCTGTGCAAAAAGAAACATCCTAATATCCTAAAAGATCTTTGGTAGTTCACTTTGTTAATCCCTTTTAGGAATTAAAAAACCTCAATCAAATCCCCCCTAAGTCTCTGTTTGCTAAGCTTAAATAGATTGAGTTCCTTAAGTCTATCCTCATAACTTTTACCTTTCATACCAGGTATCAATTTAGTTGCCCTTCTTTGAACTTTTACAAGAGCTTCTATCTTTCTTGTAGTGTGGTGCCCAGAACTGCACCACACACAGTACTGTGAGTGAGGTCTGACAAAGGAATTATATAACATTAATATAACCTCCTTTGATTTATACTCAATACTTTTGCTATGTATCCCAGCATCCTGTTGGTCTTTTTCACTGCTGTAATACACTTTGATGCAGATAGACTTTGCAGATAGACTTTTGATCAACTACAAGTCTTTTTTAAATTGAACACCTACTAATTTTTATGTTTTTATTTCACACATGCATAACTTTACATTTGGCAATATTAAATGTCATCTGCCACTTTTTTTCCCATTCTTGGATTTTGTTTAAATCATCTTGGATTACTTTAGTCGATTCCAAACCCCCAAGTTTAGTATCATCTGCAAATGTAACTATTTTGCTACTAACATCCCTATCAAGATCATTTATGTAAATAAGGAAGAGCAGAAGTATCCGCACCAATGCCTGCGGGACTCCACTGCCCACAGCATCTAGGTCAGATACAACCCCACCTACTATTACTCTTTGTATTCGCCCTTGCAGCCAATTATGAACCCACTGTGAAACAACTCCTGAAATTCATATTGAATTCATTTTATCAATGAGCCTCTCATGTGGTACCTTGTCAAATGCTTTCTGAAAGTCCAAATATATAATATCATAAGCCTGGTGCTAACAAAGCCTCAACACACTTTGTAGCCTCTTCGAAAAAGTCCAGGAGGTTTGTTAGGCATGACCTCCCTTTGAGAAAACCATGCTGGCTCTCTCTTAAAATACTATTATTTTTCAAGAATGATTCCAACTTGTCCCTAATAATACATTCCAGTATTTTACATGCAATGCACCTTAAACTGACAGGCCTATAGTTCCCTGGGTCAGTACAGTCCCCCTTCTTATGTATTGGAATTATACTACCCTGCTTCCAGTCATCTGGTATTTCTCCAGTGTTTATGGATTGCATAAAATATCTGTCAATGGTTTATATATAATTTCCCCAAATTGTTTGAGTACTCTGGGATATACAGTTTTTACTGAAATTTTAGCAGTTCAAGTCCAGTGAATAACCTGAAATGGTACAAAGGCAAGCGATAAACTGCCAGAGGTTAAAAAAAAGTTTAGGTTACCAAAAACAGAAAAATATGCCATCAGGGCCTGTTGCCTTATTTGTCTTTTTGTAGTTTTTATAGTACTTCTACATCCCTTATCTCAAAGTCTTCCAAAACATTCTGTACATTGGCTATACATTTAGGCATATTTATAACCTCTTCTCTAGTAAAGCTCTCAACAACTGTTTAGTGTGTTAGCAATACCCTTATTATTATAAACCAAAGTTCCTTCCTTATTCTTAATGCACTTAACCTCATCATTAGCTTTCCTTTTTCTACTACAATATTGAAAAAAACTTCTTAGGATTACTTTTTGCATCTTTGGAAATTTTAATTTCTTTTTAGCTGCTCTTATTTCCTTTTTAGCCTTTTTAGCCCACATATTACAATAATCTAACTTGTTTCTCTCTGAGTTTTCCTTTTTACATACTCTGTACAGTCGCTTCTTTTGCCTCAAAATCTCCCATCATCCTGAGACAGTTTTTTCATCCTATGTTTCCTTACTTTTGGGATGAATTTACACTGTACATTTACAATAACCCGTTTAAATTCAGTCAATTTTTCATTCACAGTTCTGCAATCTAGAAGTTTTACCCAGTCTATATTACTTAAATTCTCTCTCATTTTATTAAAGTCAGCTCATCTGAAGTTATAAATTCTAGAGTTAGAGGAGACTGTCTTAACTTGCCAAAAAATATCAAAAAATATATATCAAAAGTAACTGCACAAGTAATCACTTGTCCCTAGTGGTTCTACCTCTGTGCTGCAAATTCTGTTAGTATTGTTACACAAAACCGGATCCAGTATTGATTTCCCTCTCGTAGGCTGAGTAACAGACTGTACCAAAAAGCAATCATTGACCACATCTAAAAACTCCTCTTCACATTTACCCTGACCTGTCACTACTTTCCAATTAATAGAGGGGTAATTTAAGTCGCCCTATTAATGTCTCTCCTTTAGCACAGGTTTGTTTTATGTTACTCTCTGAAGCTGGAGGTCTATAGCATACTCCTATATTAAGGCCCTTCTCATGATCTCCCAGTAATGTAATACAGATGTCCTCACAAGGAATGAATGAGTTAATACCTGGAATTTCCTGCACATTAATATTGTCTTTCACATAAAGGGCCATTCCCCCTCCTCTTTTATTAGTTATATCCTTCCTAAACAATTTGTACCCCTCCACATTATATTCATCCCCATCCGCTGCGCAAAGCCATGTTTCAGTAATCCCAAAAATGTCATAACCCCCATTCAACATGATAGCCTCCAGTTCCAAAATGTTCTTTTTTATGCTTCTAGCATTTAAACACATGAACTTCAGAGCCTTACTCACACTTCTGTTGTCCTTCCCCTCCACACATAACTGTGCCGAACCACCTCTATTCACATTATGATCTAAAAAGTCTTTATTAATTATATCCTCAGATTTGTTATTATACTCTGCCCTGGTATCTTCCATCTGGGCTGTCTGTACCTCCCTATCCTTAATACTACTACTAATTTCCCTCCCTGCACCCCAAGTCCCTAGTTTAAATATTCCTTAGCTACCCTAAGCATAAGCTGGCCCAATGCAGCTGTACCCCTCTGGTTCAGGTGTAGCCCGTCCCACATGTACAGGTCACCCCTGTTCCAAAAGGAGTCCCAGTGCCCCATAAACCTGTACCCCTCTTTCCTACACCAGGTTTGTAGCCACGTGTTAAATCTCCATATAAAATTCTGCTTGCCTTTGCGTACTATCAGAATTCCAGAGAAGACCACCGTGGAGGGTTAGGGTTAGGGTTAGCTTTGATTGTAATTCGATAAATTTGTCGTAATTTTGATCGTAAATCTATAAATTTGTCCTGCGGAACCTCAAACCTACCCTTACCTATGTCATTGATTCCAACATGGACCATGACCACTGGATCCACCCTTGCTATGGCCAGGAGCTTGTCCGCGTGTTCCAGGAGGTCTCCAACCTGAGCACCAGGCTCTACAACTGGAACTCTACAAATTCTGCAGGGCAGTCGAAACCAGCAAGTTGAGCTTCGAGATCAAGAATCTTGCTCTCGAGATGCTTCACAAGCTGGCAACGGTCGCAGACGAAACCCTCCTGGAAGTTTCCTTCCAGAAATGCAATCATTCTGCAACACTAGCACTGCAATGCCGATGGCCACATTTTAAGCCCTAAGTATTAGTCTATTGCTCTACCTGCACTAAACGAATGACTGTCAAAACAGAGACACCAAGTTGATAAAAATACAATCAGCACCAAGGTGGTTCCAAACAGTCAGGTGCAGAAATGTATAAATGGCAACAAAACCCCTCTTATAGCTAACTGGAAAACCTTCAGTCCGGTTGCCTGTAGCGAGCGACCTAGCAGCAGCCAACCAAATGGTTATATCTCAATGCTTAAAGTTAAACGCTTAAAATTAAACAAACAAAAGCTAGTTAGCTATCGAATATTCCCCTGCTCTTGGATTTGCTCCTGAGAGGGCGAAAAACCACAAAAAATCTCACATCAGCTGGGTGTAATTTCGAATCGGTTAGCTTTTTAACAAGCTTGCAGAAGCTAGACAGGGGAAAAAAAGGAAAATTCCCTCTCTGTCCCCTGACGGCGACAAAAGTTAACCTTAAGAACAAATCAAATCAAATCAAATCAAATTTATTTGTATAGCGCTTTTTACAATTGAATTGTCACAAAACGCTTAACAGAGGGGGAACCCAGGCCTAGACCCCCCCAAAAGCAAGCCTAAAGGCAACAGTAGCAAGGAAAAACTCCCTTGGTAGGGAGAAACCTTGGGAGGAACCAGACTAAAAGGCGGGGAGCCCATCCTCTTCTGGCCGGCACAGGGTGTGTCCAAAAAAGACCATATCATGGTCAGTCCAAGGTGACTCAGGGCTGAAAGACTTTGCCCCTCCTGAGTTAAGTAGTCAGCGGGGGGGCTAAACCACGTGGAGAGGGTCCAGATCCAGGAACTGGGGTTGGCGTGGGGGTGAGGGTTGATGGGAGCAGCTCACACTTCTCAGGTCAGGTGCCCCCGAGTCAGAGGCCGAGGCAGAGAAGAGAACATGCAGTCAGAAAAAAGCAGTGCTATAGCCAGTAGCATTATGTAAGAGCAGGGGAGCACAAGCATAGGAAATATGCAGATAGCCCCGACAGGTGTAAGCTATGGCAGCATACCTATTAGGAGAGGGACAAAGAATACACGCAGCCATGAGAGAGTTCCAAACCATCCACACCTGATCAAGGATAACCAGCATAACAGTGGTGGTAACGTTGAGGAGGTGACAGTATGGAAAGTTTCTCACTCCATAAGACACTAGGGTACGGCCATCTCCATCTCTCCACCTAGACTATGTTTGGCAGTAGGCTAGGCTGAAAAGATATGTTTTTAATCTACACTTAAAAATGGAAGAAAATCAAGAGCAAATCCGTTTACCCTTTCTGATGACAAATGCCAAAACGCAATCAACAATACAAAACACAATCCCAATAATCTCAACTACAGAAACAACAACAAGCAATCCGCTCAAACTCTCTGCACAAATGACAACAGCAATCCCGTCAGGCAAAGCGAGCCTATCAGATGCTAGGTAGCTTGTCTGGTAGCTAGTGACATGTATTGATCTGTTTATGAGGGGGAAATCTTGCTGGTTAGTCTTAGCAAAGCTGGTTAAGCTACTCTAGTCAGTGATGCTAGCCTATAGCTCACTAGCTAAACTAGCATAGCTCACTAGCAAAGTGAATGTAGCTTTTTATTGTATCCTAGTTATTCAGCATCATAAATCATCATAATAATATCACAAACTAAAGTTTAATTAGGTTTATTATAACAACAGCCAGCTAAATATGTCCACAAACATTCAGAAATGACTAATATCTATCTAGCTAACTAGCTACTGAAAATTGTGTAACAAACAACAGAAAAAATACAACCTTACAATTGTTAGTAACTTTAGCTAGGTTGGGAACCTTATATAAATAGATAGTTATGTTATACTGTATCGATAGCTACCCAAGGTTAACAATTATTTAAGTTTCGTAATCACACAGGTATGACATGTAAAAATGTACTTGTCTGTGCATTCATTGATAATCTGGTAATTCTGTGAACATCATTTATAGTTAATTTGGGGCATTTAAAATGGGCACGGTTAGCTTCCATCTTGAATGAACTGCATTTGTTTAGCTCAAGGAGGAAGTTGCCTGTAAGCACTGGCAGATAAGGACCAGATAACTATATCCAAATCTAAACCTTAACCATTAGGAAGAAAAACACAAAACCAGCTCTCATGGGCAACTTACACCTATACACTTGTTTACATTTATGCAAAAGTCATTTGTGCATAGAGCCTATCAGAGAAGAATCTGGTCTTTATATCATCCAATTAGAGGAAAAACTGGCCTCTATGTCCTCCAATGACAGTAGACCTCCAGTGATGGGAACACTGTACTATAGGAGACATTGTCTTAAACTGAGGTCTTTACAGGTCTCTTGGGACAGGGACACCTGTCAATTAGGTTCAACTAAGTTAAACCGGTTATCATTTTTAGCTTCACAGCTAGCTGTACAATGCCAGCACACTAGCTGGGTAGGCAAGCAGGCTAATGCAACGATTGAATGATCAAACCAGCTAGTTTCCTCATCACCTAATGAAACATGCAACATACAATATCCACATTTCTGTAGTGGTAACTTTGTTTAGAGTATTTATTTTGGGAGCTAGTTACACAGTTCACGAGGGCTGGTGGTACGTTCAGCACAAATCTCCACACTCAACCATGAGCTACTCAGTCTTAGCCAATCAACTGAAAGCAGCATAGTTCAGTCCTTGCCAAATAGGTGACCATACTAAGGTTCCCTGACAGGGAATAAACAGTTCCCTGACAGCTGGACCTCATTGACAGGAGTGGAACAGGGAGATGGTGATGGGGGTTCCTCACCTCATTTCACAAAAGTGTCTCCTGTGACCAATCTGGCCCCTGTGACCTGCCTGTGCCAGCTGCATGATAGTTGTCCAGCATAGTGGCTGTGCAGCTCTGTTTGTAGATTGCTGTGTTAGAAGTAGGGCTGTGACTGTATACCGGTATGATGGTATACCACAATATTAAAATATGAAATAGTACTATCATAAACTTAACGTAATACTGTGATAGTAAATCACATGGCTAAAGCTATTGTGGTGTCTCCAGGGGTTGGGCGACACTCACGGACCTTGCAGAGGGCGTAGGCAAGTTCAAGAACCCAGAGGAGGCAGTATTCAAACACAAAACAATGATTTATTAAACAAATAATCTTCTTGACACACCCAACACTAACAAAGGGTGGGGTCTTCAGGTGAATACACACAAAGTCCGCAATCCTTAGCTCGTTGTCAATGTCCAAAATCCAGTCCACAAATCCAGTTCAGTTCCGTAATCCAGTCCATAGTCGATATCCAAAGCAATCCAATTCCATACACAAAAACACTCCAACAATCACTCTCTCTCCAAATACTGGCTGGTCAATAGACTTCACAGTACTCACTCTTCCAAACACACTCGGCAACCCAAACACGTTCCTACTCCTCTCCCAGTGTGATGCAATCAGCCCTTTAAATAGACCTTGAAATGGCCTTCAGCTGGTTCTTAGTCCCCATTGCTTGACTTGGCTCAGGTGTGACTGTGGCCTGCTGGGAAATGTAGTGTTTCCTGGCTCCCATGTGTTGTAGGCCAGGCAGCCATTTCCTTGTGCAGCTGCTTGGGCTGCCACACTATTTTCATGCAGGGAAAAAAAAAATTCAACCGTTACCCTACTAAAATGTTTAAATAACCCATATTAAGTAATATGGGGTGTCTGCTAATGTCATTTAATCCCACCACCTCTTTGGCTGTTCTCGCAATTTGTTTTGTTTACAACACGATTGCACACATGCAGACAGCTCCCTCACATTTCCCAAAGCTGGTAGGTAGCTGTTATTAGCTAGCTAGCTACATGGCATAAATCTCCATTTGCAGTCCCTTGTAAAACTTGCGATGTCCAACACTGATTCCGATGCCAAGACAGTCTGTAATGACAAATTATATCCCCCAAAAATCGAACTCGTTCATCCGTGTGGACTCACTTTGGATTCAGGAAAAAGATGGCGTTGTTGTTGAGAACGAATCTCCCATCTGTGGAGAATGTGGAAAAAGTAATGGCCAGAGGAGGGAACACGTCAAACCTTGCATTCCACCTACGTGAGCATCATCCTTCACGTTATGCCACAATGGAAACAATTTGTAGCTAAAAATAGTACTATATCCGATAACCTGATAATGCTATAAAGCAACATTTTGCTTAATTCGCAAAATGAATGATTTAAATTGATTTAAACATACAATTACAACTATATTCAGTTTTATTTTTCAATTAAAATGGTATATAAATCTGCAAAGAGCCATACAATAAACAGATTGAGTTTTTGTGATACCTTTTTTTAGCTTAAAAGCAGATATACCAAAAACCGTGATGTTGAGCAGTACAATTATCATACCATGACAATTTCATACCGTCACAGCCCTAGTTAGAAGGAGCGCGGACAAGCTGCTCACATTTTGGGGGATGCATATGCTTGTGTGCACACTCCTGAACTGAGGGAGGACGTTACAGTGATGAGAAAAGAGACAACAATGCAATCCATTATTATTACTGTTATAATAATATTATTATTATTAATAATAATAATAATAATAATAATAATACAGTGTTGTGATTTTGTTTTTCTGTTCTCCCACAGATTGCTAAGAAACTTGATCTGAAATTGAACGAGGTGGACTTCTATGAGCCATTCCTAGACGACCCCATCACCATTCCTGGGAAACCCTACAGTGAGGCTGAGCTTGTGGATTTCATCGAGGACCACGACAGGTGAGCTCACCTTGGAAGACATCCTCTCACACACACACAAACTCTCTATCACACACATGTGCACACACACCATACACAGACATACACACCCACACATGCTCAAACACATCATACACACAAGTACACACACACCCTCTCTCACTCTCTCGCAAACACACACACATACCCTCTCTCACTGTCTATCACACACACACCCTGTCTCACTAACTATCACACAAACACACACACACACACACACACACTCTCTCTCACTGTCTATCCCACACACACACCCTCACTCATTGTCTATCACACACACACCCTTTCTCACTCTCTATCACACACACACACCCTCTCTCACTCTCTATCACAAACACACACACACACCCAAGATAATACATATTGGGCTGTGAGAGGAGCTTTTGTCCCTTTCCTCATTATTCAGGGAAAGGAATTTTCTTTTAATTTAGCAAAATTTACTGAAATATATTTTTATGATTCCAGAATATTTTTCACAATGTAGGAGGAAGTGCATCTCTGTCTCTACCTCTCTTGTCTTACAGTGTCCTCATATATGTCCTTCTTTCGGAAACCATGATTTTTTTATGTCTACATTTTTCAATGGCTAAGGTGTGGTCACTGAGCCTGTACTTGGTCAGGATATGTCTCTGCTTTGTATCTCTGACAGAGAAGAGATACTCTGCCGGTGTGTATTCTCTGTTTAGTGTCCGATAACAATCCAGTTTATTTGGGGATCTGGTACTCTTGTTCCAATGGTCCAAATAGGTGATTTTGGTGTGTTTAATAATTTGGTTGACTCTGATTGGTTGTGAAGCAGTGCTGACCTGAAGCTGTTACTATATGTTAATATAATGAGTTTCAGGACCAGCTGGCTGAGGGGACACTTTTCTGGGCTGAGCTCTTGGGTTTGTAGAGCCGTGTACTGTAAATAACTGTTTGGACTTATTTTTTGGTGATCTACAAAATGTTGTGCTCTTTTCTGGATTTGAACAAGAATTGGATATCTACCTAATTCAGCCTTGCATGTATCTGTTGGGGTATTCCTATGTACTTGTAATAGATTTTTATAGAATTCTGCATGCAGAATTTCAGATGGATGTTTTTCCCATTTCGTGTAGTCTTGCTCACTGAGTGGACCCCATATTTCACTATCATATAGTACAATAGGCCTGTATTTGGGCGTTCAGAATACTGCAGAAAACCTTCCCCAGGTTATTGTTCACACAGATGCCTCTGTAATTATTGGGGTCCAATTTGTCTCCACTTTTGTAGATTGGGGATATAAGCCCTCGATTCCAGATGTCAGGAAAGCAGCCTGTCTGTAGTACCAGGTTGAATAATTTAAGTAAGGCCTCCTGCAGTTCAAAGTTACTGTGTTTAAACATTTATGTTCTGATACTGTCAGGGCCGCATGCTTTTCTAGATTCAAATTTTTTTAGTTGTTCTTTTAGTGTAATTATGTTATCCAATGGGGTTTGAATGTTCTTTATTGTTGATTAAAGTATTTTTAGCTTTTCTTGGATTTGTTTCTGTTCAATTTGAAATTCTATATATCGTGTTTTAAAGTAGTTTTTCCAGATTTCACAGTTTTTTATGGCTAATTCATGTTTTTTTTGTTACCTAAGTTACTCCATTACTCCAACTGGTTTTGGTCAATTGAATCTTCAATTTCAACAAGAATTTTGGAGATGTGTTTTTGTTTCTTCTCATTTAAGGTTTATTTATCAAATTGAAATGTTTCACAATAGCTGAGGTGTAAATCTGGGTTTTGTGGTTGACAATTGGTTTCTGTGGTTTCAGACTGGATAACTGCCTTCTGTTAACCGTTAATGAGGTTAGTCATTTCAGTTGAACTGATTGCTTTGGTGAATTCTTGTCTGAAACCCATCTGTATGTTTGATTAAGATTATACAGCTTGGAGGGCTGTGTTTCTGTGTTCCTAGGTTGTCCCATTCTTTTCAGGTACACATTGATTTGACAGTGGTCTGACAGTGAATTCACTAATGTTGGAGGGGTTCATGTCAGTGATGACATAGTCAGCTACACTCATCCCAAGAGCTGAGCAGTAAGTAGGCCTTCCTAAAGAGTTCCCTCGGATCCTACCATTAAGAACATAAGAACATAAGAATACATAATGATGAGAACGGGCCGTTCGGCCCATCTTGGCTCATCATGTCCTAATCTAAAGAACATCTAGTACTACATCTAGCCTGGCCTTGAATAGCCCGAAAGGATGGACAGGCCTAAGGCTTGACAGAGATGCACTAACTCCCTACCATTTTTTTTACAGCTCGGTCAGAGTTGTTTCTCCTTGTTGTAGTTGGTATTAGATGTAGGGGGTCTATCCAAATATGTGGTTTTTGCCCTTGGTTATTAATAAAGTCTGGCTCTGTTCCTGTTCTTGCATTGCAACCTCCACACAGCAGCACATTTCCCTGGGTCCTGGAAAAGGCTGATAATCTCATTGGAGGGTGTGAAAATGATCTTCATCATAATATGGAGATTCAGTAGTGGGGGTAGGCTGCACATAGATAAATATCATTATCACACATGGCTAGACCGCTATTAATTTTAAGCCATATGTGTGTTGGGTCTTTTTTTATTGGGGTGATACAGGTTACCAGGTCTTCCCTGTGCCACACTATGATTCCCCCAGGGTCCCTGCCATGCTTGATGTGTTTTAGTTTAATTGATGGTATTATGACTTCTTAATAACCTGAGGGACAGTGAGTAAGCACATCTGCATGACACCGTGTTTCCAAGAGAATAATTACATCTTGACTATTTACATTTTTGATAAAATCAGAGCTTGAGGAGCACAAACCCTGGACATTCCATGAAGTGATTGGAAATTATTTTATAAGCAATTTAACAATTCAAAGTGAAACAAAATGACATAAATAACAACACAATTGTTTTTTAAATATATAACTTAGAATTTAGCATTTATAAATGGTATTTAGGTTAGGGACAGTATTATCCCTCCTACCACTGGTGTGAGCTTTAGTTCATCAGCTTTGTGCACAGGATGCTGAGGAGGTGCCTGATCTCTCCTAACTCAGTGATGGCGGGGGACGGGGGCTGGGGCTGGGGCTGGGTCCGTGAAGGGGCTGACCAGGCCAGGACTGCAGCATAGTTGGGCTGCTGCACCTGATGGACTCTGGGCCTGTGGCTGGAGAATCTGGGAAGTTGGCTTTTGTCGAGTGTTGCATCATCAGTGTCTGGTGATTCAGTGTCGGCAGGGTTTGCAAGGTCAGGGGTTCCCTTCATTTTGTCTGCTCTTCTTTTAAAAGTAAAATGATCTCCTCAAAGCAGTCCAAGCTGGCCTCACTTCTCTGAATTAATTCAGTACCATTATGGTACGCATTAATGGTTAAATGTATAGTGCTGTCATCCAAATCATCTCCAATTGAAATGTCTCCCGTGATAGATGCCTCTTTTTTATATTTGAGTATTGTTTGCACAGAGCTGTTTGCTAGAATGTGGGGTGCTCAGTGTGGAAGATCAGATTGTTTTTTTATCTTCCTGTCCCCTGTGTAAGCATAATCACAGTACAGGGATTCAGGGCTGTTTTTCAGTACCGATCGTTTGTACTGCTTCTGGCATTCCTAGTTACTTCCACTGGGCGCTGAGTCTCATTGCTGCCCGCACTGTATGGTTGCCATGGTAACCAAACACTGTTACACTGAGGCTCTCAGTCCAGCTGTCACTTACTTCTCCAACGGACAGTGCTGGCTAATATTTAGGTTGCTAACTGACAATTTGTGGGCCTTGAACTTTTACCATTTCAAATGTACATCATTTATATAATTTGTTCTTGCTTATTTATGTATAATAGTAGTTGAGGATTACCCTTTGTGCCCTTTTCAACTTGTTTCTTGTTTATTTAATTGTCTTTCCTTCTTCTTTTCTCAGTGATTCACTTCAGTCAGCTTTTTTTCTCATTTATGTTCAAGAATACAATGATGTATTTTTTCTTTTTGTAGTAGTTTTTGTATTCTGTACTAGTTTAGTACTCCTTTGTTTGTTTTTTTGTGTTGTTAAGTTGTATTTGGTTTCACCAAGGAATTTATTTAAAAGATTTTAGGAGCTCATCTTTGGCGCATCTTCTCTCTAGAGTGCGCCTCTCGTCCTCTCTCACTCTCTATCACAAATATGGACACACATACAAGCAAATTGGGGGCTGTCCAAAAGCTGGTCCTACTAAAGCACTGGTCTTGACCATCCCAGTGCTGAATGACCAGCAGCCCCCAGCCCCCCCTCCCCCAGGGAGGGAGGGTTATTGTCAGCTGGGCTGTCCCTATCTAATCCCATAAAAACAACTCCTCTGGTTGATGGTGTGCCAGCTGTCTGCATACACCAGCTGCACATGAAGGGTGTTCCTCAGACTGCGCAGCTCAACTGGTGGCCTGCGAGGGTGAAAGCAGCAGCAGCTGGTAGTATACCCTTCCAAGGAGAGTTTCCCCAAATGACGGAGGACATTTAAGCAATGGGACAGGCCTACAAATACAATTTGTACTGTAATTCCAAAGTGGAAATTAATAAAACATTTGGGATTTGTTAAAAAAATCTATTTGGCACCTGACAGAGGCACACAGACATAACAAACATGAGACAACACAACAAAGGCAGCAAAAACCTTGCCAGTGATTTTTCTATCTGTGGAAATGGCAGAATCTTTTTGTGTTTCATTGTAGACCAACTTTGAGGAAACTGGAGTCCCACAACATGTACGACACCTGGGTAAGATTTATTTATATTTTCTACAGTTCATGACCATGACCTTTTTACCCTTATAATATACACCATTTAGCAGACGCTTTTATCCAAAGCGACTTACAGTAGTGAATGCATACATTTTTGTGGCCCCAGTGGGGATTGAACCCAAAACCTAAGCGTTGCCAACGCTGTGCTCTACCAACTGAGCCACACAGAGCCACCCTTAAATATCTCTTCTTCAGCCACAATAGGTATCTAATCTTTTCTCACCATAGATATCTCCTCTCACCCCACCATTAATATCCCCCCTCTCCCCACCATACATATACCCCCTCTCCCCATCATAAATATCTTCTCCTCTCCCTACCATAGATATCTCTCCTTTCCCTACTGTAGATATTGCCCCTCTCCCCACCACAAATATCTACCCTCTCCTTGCCATAGATACCTTCCCTCTCTTCACCGAAGATTTCACACTCCACAGCTTACAGGAGAACTAGTTAGGAGTTTTTCCACCCACCATCACCTCCCTCTCTCTTCCCCCAGGAGGATGACATTGATGGTGAACACATCCTTGCCTTTGCTGAGGAGGATGACCCAGGTACAGAGGGCATCGTCACAGTTATAGCTGTAACCGTGACAGTGATGTGACTGATTAGTGACCAGGGTCGGTATTCACAAAGCATTTTAAGGGTAAAAGTTGGTCCTAACTCGGCAATTTAGGAGCAACTCCGAAAAATAATGGGCGTGTCACTCATAAATGTAGGACTCCTAAATTTTGGGGATAAGAGTATTTCACAAAGGGTTTGAGAGCTAAAAACTGCTCCTAAGTCCAGGAGAAGTTAGAAGCAGTCAAGAGGACTTCTAAGTCGCTAAAGACCTACTCACAGCGATCCGAAAATCTGCTGCTGCCAGCAATCGTCATCGCAATCGCGTCAACACTTTGGAGATATTGAATGATACAGAGCTCATAAAAAGGTACCGCCTCAATCGCAAGGGTATTATAGCCTATATATATTATATATAGCTAGATACCCGCTGATTGTTTACGAGATGCAGACATGTAACCAATTGACTAGTCAGTATTCTTGGTTTCATGTTAAATCAGTGATACGTAGCCTACATTTGTATTTTATCATCTTTATTCGAATATAATAGGGGTTCAACGGATCACAAAACTCACGGATCGGATCATTTTTTGGATCAGCAAAAAAAGAAAAAACTGAGACAAAAGGCGCATTTCCACCATATATTACCAGGAACTATTCTCAAGGAATTGAATGAATGATAATTTCAGTTTTTCAATTTAAGTTATTTCACTAAATGTTTATTCGAAAATTTCACAAAATACATTTTTAGATTCAGTACGCCTTAGGCGATTTAACTAGGGTGGTCTCATGCCTTAATTAATTTAATAAAAAATTAAAAGATCGCTAATGTTTACATTTTATTTAATTTGGTTGCGTTTCTAAAAACCTGCCTCCCAGAAAGGCATTTAGTATGAAAAACAAAGCAAACCAAAACATACATGGTTGTCTATCTCTTCACTGTAACTCTGCATCGAGATTTAGGGAATTGTTACTTTAAAACGTAACAGCGGCAGAAAAACTGTATTTCTCTATGATGGTTCAATTTAGCAATTAATCCGCGGTTCATATGCGTGCCGAACCGTGGGGGTTGATCCGTACGGATCACGGATCCGTTACACCACTAGAATATAACAGTAACAGGTAGGCCTACTTCCCCCGTTACAGTAGCATATAATTTCTTTTCTAGGTTGAAATCGCAGGCAGAGACCCATCCCCTATATCAGCCAATCGCTGTGGGCATTCTGAGTAAACTCGTTCATGAGACATAACGTCATCCATAGCAACGACGTCAACCCCGCCCTCACTCTTAGCTTGAAAATGTTCCGACTTCTTTAGTATGAGTTTGTCTTTGCAGCTTTGTGAATAGGTTTTAAGAGGAGACTCTCAGCAAAAATGTTTTAGTGCGATTTAGGAGTACTCCTAGTGGTAAGTTAAAATGCTTTGTGAATACCGGCCCAGATCATTAAACTGACTGTGTGTTTGACAGTGATAACTGTGACTGTGTGAAATTATTGATTAACGCTGCAGTTTCCAGTGGCTCCTTCACTGAGTCTTTTTCTTTTTCTTCAGATTCAGCTCCGTATTTTTAAAATTAAAAGTTCTGTCTCTCAACTGCTAAATAAGACATGTTCCAATTTGATGCCACTCATGAATATTAATGAAGGGGCATGGCCAAATATAATAGTGTGGCAATGAATGTCCTGTCCTCGGGAATGTTTTTTAATGAATATTCACAAACTGTAACATAGCACCGGGAATCATTCAGAAACTCATAAACCAGGGCTTCCCCGTGTATGCTGGTATTCATTCCAAACATAATTGCAACTCCCTGAATTGTAACAATCAGTTAAGCATTCTTAATTAAACTTTTTAAAATGTTTATTGAGGGATTGTTTACCCTCTTAAGGCCACATTGTATCAGAAATAGCAATACATGCCATGAAGAATAAATGTTCCATATTAGTCATTTGTTCCCTGACAACAAATGCTTCATTTTATGTAGTGTTTTATATGGAAATGATTCTTTTAGAAAGAGGTTATCATTTTAAATTGATTTCATTATAGATAGGCAGGTAAAATTAGTGGGGTCCTAAATGTTGAAAATGTGCACACCTAATTACTGAAACAAAACAATTTGTGAAAGAGTTTGAATAGAAAGCTAATGGCAAAAAACCTGCCTGTCCTTGAGGGAGGAAAGAGAGAGGTTGGTGGGAACACAGGAGCTGACTATCTGATTACTACAGAGAATCCGTGGGTTCTGAGGGAACGCAGAAGCTGACCATCTGGTTATTTGAGAGAATCTGTGGTTTTGCTCCTCCTGCTCTATGTTTGACTTTTGACCCCTGACCCCTCTCAGATGGCTTTGAGTTTCTGGAGATCCTGAAGGAGGTGGCCGAGGATAACACAGACAACCCTGACCTCAGCATTCTCTGGATCGATCCCGATGACTTCCCCCTGGTGAGAGCCAACTGTGACTGCCAACAAGGCCCCACAGTGAACACAACCATGGCCGCCAACAAGACCTCACAGCAAATACAACCGTGACCGCCAACAAGGCCTCAGAGCAAACACAAGTTTGACGGTCAATGGGATTTCTCCCAGGGTTTAACAAGATAATAATAACTTATTTTAGACAACCTTTTGGCTTCTGGTTTTGGGCAGCCTGTTAGAGCCAATCAGGTGAACATGCCAAAAGCAGCTCAGCACCGTGGAGATGGCAGGAATCTTTTGCCAACATGAATTAGAAATGAACATCTTTCCAGAGATGTTCAGGAAATGTTTTCACTGCCCAGCATTTTCCATGAATCATCCAAAACGTCTCCCTCACAGAATGGCTCTATTTATATCAGACTTTTGCCACAGCAGTCAGTGAATGTATACCTCTATCAGATGTCCTGAGCAAACCATGTGCAAAGGATTAAGATCAGGGAAGTTGTTGATAACCTGGACCATGAATTATATTGCTCTCCCAAGTTTGTTTGAGGATTGTTGGGGGAAATAAGTATTGAACACATCAACATTTTTCCCAGTAAATGTATTTCCAATGAGGCCATTCAAGTGAAATTTGCACCAGACTTTGGTATTAACTCAAGAAATCCAGACAAAAAATCTAAACATTAAAGTCCATATGTAAATAAAGTTATGTGTAATAAAGTGGAATGACATAGGAAAAAAGTATTGAACACACTAACTGAAATTAATTAAATACTTAGTGGAGAAGCCTTTGTTTGTAATGACAGCTTCAAGGCGCTTTCTGTATGAAGTAACTAATTGCCCGCAGTATTCAGGTGTGATTTTGGCCCATTCCTCTACACAGATTGTCTTTCAATCTTGAAGATTGCGGGGGGCCCTCTTGTGAATCTGGATCTTCAGATGCTTCCACAAATGTTCAATTGGGTTTAAGTCAGGTGATTGACTGGGCCATTCCAACAAGTTGATTTTCTTTCTCTGAAACCAATTGCGAGTTTCCTTTGCTGTATGCTTTGGATCGTTGTCCTGCTGGAAGGTCCACCCACGTCTCATCCTCAGCATCCTGGTGGATGGCAGCAGGTTCATCTCAAGAATCTCTCTGTACATGGCTCCATTCATTGTTCCTTCAATGATATGAAGTCTGCCAGTACCACGAGAGGAGAAACAGCCCCACATCATGATACTTCCACCTCCAAACTTCACTGTTGGTATAGTGTTATTCGGGTGATGTGCAGTGCCATTTCTCCTCCAAACATGGTGTGTTGTGTGACAGCCAAAAAGTTCAATTTTGGTCTCATCTGACCAGAGTACATGCTCCCAGTAGTTTACTGGCTTGTCCAAATGTTGTTTGGCAAACTTTAAACGAGCTTCAACATGTCTTTTTTTCAGTAGTGGAGTCTTGCGGGCTGAGCGTGCACAGAGGCCATGGCGGTGGAGTGCATTGCCTACTGTCCTTTCTGTCACAGTTGTACCTGCTGCCTCCAAGTCTTTCTGGAGCTCTTTCCTAGTGGTCCTTGGCTCTTTGGCTACTCTTCTAAGTATCCTTCTGACTCCCTGATCAGAAATCTTGCGAGGAGCTCCTGTGCGTGGCCGGTTGATGGTGGAGTGATGTTGCTTCCACTTATGGATAATGCCCCCAATGGTGCTTACTGGAAGATTCAGAAGTTGTGAAATACGTCTGTAGCCAATTCCATTTTCATGTTTTGCAACAA